>SNQJ01S0002517.1:36609-80897 GCA_010110895.2 Picea sitchensis
ATGATTCAAAATGAAAATGTCTCCTTGGTATATATAGGAGACTAGGAGGTATAATTACAATTAATGGCCTAAAGCCAACATAAATAAAATAACATTACTAATATAATATGCCCCAATTAAGGGGTAATGAGCCAATATTAGGGATTAACAGGACGAAGAAGTGAAGATTGTGTAGTTAGTGAGAATGTTTAGGGTTCACGTGCTAGTATGGTATATGAATTTACAAGGTATTACACCTACCAAGTAAACTAGGACTTTGGCAGAAATAAAGCAAATTCTATTGAAGGATTTCAAAAATCCGAAGTCAAAATCGCAGTATGTTATTGAACTGAAGGAGATAAAAAAAGGTGCAAACAGATTCAGTATGGAATTACGATCAATGATTTAAGGATGTAATGGGGATACTGAATTTCCATATTCCATATCAGTAGCATCAAGATTGGTTCATTGCAGGATTACTACCCCACATTCGTAGACCACTAATTCAACATAAGGTTGCATCGCAGTCCAAGGCACAGGAAATCGCGATAAAATTAGATTTTTTCCAGTAGGAGACACTCGGGGAATGGCGCAAGTCCAAATGCAGTTATCCACATTAACAATTAAGTTGGTTGAGCTTACCAAAGGAAGGGGAAAATGAGAATAAATTTTGTGTACCAAGTGCAGGACTGAGGGCCACCACAAGGACTAATGCCCAGCATTCGCACAGTACTTGGAAGTAGGAGCATTGAATCCACTACCCGAGGGAGGATACTGTGAGATGTGTAATAAATGGGGGCATCATACCACTAAGTGTCCATTACTCTAGAAATATCAGAGTACCTCAAATAACTTATTTTGCAATTTTTGAAAATCAGTACGACATGAAGAAAAGGATTGTCGTGCGTTCGAACTACTAAGGGAGAGAAAATTGGATATATACAAGATCCAGGAAGAGAATACCAGTGTGGATGAGTGGTGCACAATATAACACTCAGAGGGGTTTCAATCAGGGGAACAAAGCAATTTTTGGCAGAGGTCAAGGTAGAGGGAATTTTGGTCGAGGAGGATGAGGACCGATTATATATTATAACTATAATAAACCAAGACACTTGGCTCGAGATTGATAGAACCCATGTACCACATGCACATATTGCAGAGCAATGGATCACGCAACAGAGGACTGACCCCAACTATTTTCAAAATGGAAAGCTAGAGGTAACCCAAATCATAATCTGCATCAGAATCATAATGTGCAAATGATATCAATGGAAAAACACAATGAAGGACCAAAAATCACAGTCGTTATATGGAAACTCAAGTAAATCAAACGGAGTAGTGCGAAAGGAAGTCAGCAGGGCCTATGTCATCATTCAACCCACAACAGGAAAAAGAGACATATTTGATCGCACGAAAGGAAATACTTGAACCACATGGGGAAGAGTCCACATCATCGATATCTCATCTAGAAGACCTAGCGGTACCTAAAAAGTCAAGTACGCAATTAAGTACACTAACCAATTTCTAAAAATTTTGTGTATACCTGATGAGAGATAGAACTACGCTTAGTATATTATACAACATGATTGATCATTGTGCAAAAGGAAGGGACACCTTGTCACACAGTGAATGGTAAACCAGGTACCATTCAGGGAGAGAACCAATGGGGAATTCAAGTTTAATGTGAAGATTGGGGAATACAGTGTCGATAATGTTATCCTAGACTTAGGATCAAATGTGAATGTACTACCTAAACATACATGGGAGATGATGGGTGAACTTGAATTGATATGGTCCCCTGTCCAGCTCGTGAATCAGCATAAGATAGTCCTGATAGGGAGACTAATGGGGGTACATGTAAACATAGATGGGGTGCACATCATAGAAGATTTTGAAGTTATTGATTTTGTAGATGATATTCAACCATATCTAGATTTAATGGGAATGGAATGGGTGGTTGATAACCAGGAAATTATTAACTTGAAAAGATGGGAGATGATCTTCGAGATCGGGGATCTAAAATTTACTACACCCTTAGACCCATCAGAAGGGAAGAGATATACAGAGTCAGTAAGATCAAATGACATGGACAATTTATATAATATGACTACGTGAATGGAGATTATGTCGAGCCAACAACGGATGGTGCACTCAGTTGGAGAAGTTTCAGTTCATCCACATCAAATTCAGAAGTTGGTCTAGAGAATTGGTAGCAGAGGAGGCATGAAGTATCAACTAGTAGATGTGCCTATATAAATTGATCGTTGCACTGGATTGGAACATAACTATATGAACCACCCAGGTACGATGGACTCACTGAGATTAATATGTTTATAAAATCATTTGAATTACAGGTACCTGAACAGCAGAGGATTTAGCACTAGATGTGGTCTTAAAAGAAAATCTATCCAGATGGTGGGTCGCACACAGAAAGAGTATTAAGGACTGAGCACAGTGTAGTAGACTCATGCAGATACACTTTGGACCTGAAGCAGAAGTAAGTGCGCAGAAATACATAGGAGAAATTAACCCGGTGGATCACGTGGAAAAATGTAGGGCTTTATGGCACTTAGTATTAGAAACATAATGGACACATCAATTCATACACATTTTGGATACAATCCCAAGGAATTCGTATTTATAATTGGATACACATATAGAGACAACAGCATGGGAAGGATTGGTACAGTGATTCAAATTCACATTCACATTTGAACATGAATCTCCCTTCATAAAATCCATCTGAACAAAAATATTCTCGAAGGTAGAATCAGTGGAAGAAGAAACCTTAGGCAGTGTGCACAAATCCAAATTAAAAATTCAGAATCTATTTGAAAGTTATAATGTCAGGGAGGAGGAATATGATTAAGGGGATCCCATGAATGTACAAGTACCAGAGACAGAAGTCACACACGCAATATAAGGGCCAAAGCTGGTATCTGTCGCATATACACAACTAATAAATACAAAGCAAGTCAACATTGGGACAACGGAGAATCCTAAGTTTGTGCAAATAGGAGATTATTGGAACAATGAGACAATTAAGGAATTGGCAGACTTATTACAATAATATCAAGACTTATTTCCCACTACATTCTCCGAGATGAAGGGGGTAGAAGGTGACTTAGGGGAGATGAAGATTCCACTAAAACCTAGAGCTAATCCAATATGACAGAGACCATATAGGTTGAACCTGAGCTATAAGGAGAAGGTTAAGGTTGAAATAGATATAATGCTCAACACAAGCATCATTGAACCAGTCAAATAATCCAAATGGATTATCCCTATGGTGGTGTAGGAAAAAAATACTAAAGGGACTAGAATATGCGTCGACTTAAGGAAGTTGAATGATGCATGCTTACATGACTCATTCCCAACACCATTCATTGATGAAGTACTAGATAATGTAGGGGGTCAAGGAGCATATGCGTTCATTGATGGATTTTTTGGGTACCATCAGATAAAAATCACGTAGGGGGGAAGACATAAAACCACATTTGTGATAGAATGGGGAAGTTATCAATACATAGTAATGCCATTTGGATTGAAGAATGCCTCTATAGTGTTTTCTAGAGTGGTTGTGGCCGCATTTAAAGATTTCATGCATAAATTTTTGAAAGTGTACTTAGACGATTGGACATTATTCAGTCTACTACATGATCATATCAAAGTTATTTGACTCATGTTAGATCTATGCAGACAGTGTCAAATTTCATTGAACTTAAAGAAATACATCTTTCTTGCACCATTTGGAATTCTACTAGGACATATAGTATGCAAGAAAGGCCTATCGGTTGACCCAGCCAAGATCGTCGTTATTTTGGAACTAGCATCACCGACCTCAATCAAAAAACTAAGAGAAAATTTGGACCATACAAGTTATTACATGAATTTTATTAAAGGCTACGTGTAGATTACAGCACCCATGGAAAAGCTGCTGAAAAAATAAGTCAAGTTCCAATAGAATGAGGATTGATAGAATGGGTTTGGCACATTGAAACAAAGACTGGTCATTGCACCCATTTTATTCTTCCTAGATTGGGACAAATAGTTCTATGTCCATATCTATAAATCATCCATTACATTGGGTGAAGTGCTCTCACAACCAGGAGAAGGCACAATTGATCATATGATTACTTTCGCGAGTAGGAAACTATCTATATCTGAGAAAAATTATACCACTACAGAATAGGAAGGCATGGCCATGGTCTATGCACTCCAAAAGTTTAGACATTACCTACTTGGGTCTCACTTCAAGATGTACATCGACCATTATACATTAAAATACTTAGTCAATAAGCATGTCTTAGGAGGCAAAATATGCAGATGGTTGTTACTATTTCAGGAATATGATTTTTAGGTCATCGTAAAACCCAGGAAACTAAATGCAGGACCAAAACATATCTCATGGATCTTGACAAAAGAGGATGCAGGTAATTTAGATGATAATTTTCCGGATGCACAGTTATTTGTAGTCAAGATGGTGGATGATCCTTTCATGGACATTGTGGAGTTTTTACATATAGGTTTGGCTCCCTCTGACGTGACGATGGTGCAGAAGAAACAATTGGTAGTCAAGGTAGTAGACTATCACCTAATTATAGAGAACTTGTATAAGTTAGGTGCATATGGATTCTCGAGGTGGTTTGTACTAGAACATGAAAGAACACCTATATTGGAGGAAGCACACAGCGGGATTGTTGGAGGACACTACACGAAAAAAGCAATATCACAAAATATTATATGTGCAAGGCTTTGGTGGCCTACACTATTCAAGGACGTGAAGGAGTATTTTTAGTCCTGCGACATAGATCAAAGAGTGGGTAAACCATCTTGACGCAATGAAATTCCATTAAATCCACAAGTTACATCGCAAGCATTCGTTAAGTGGGCTATTGATTTTGTGGGTCCCATCAACCCAAAAGAAAGGAGATCATGAGAAAGATACATCATCATTGCGACCGAGTATTTAACAGGATGGGACGAAGAAACACCATTTGATGATTGCATTGTATAAACTACTGCACAGTTTCTATTTGAGAATGTATTCAGCAGGTTTGGATGTCCATGCATCTTACTTAGCGATCAAGGTACGCACTTTCTTAACTAGGCCATTGTTGCATTAAATGAGGAATTTCAAATTCATCGTCAGAAAAGTACACCATATCACCCTCAGGCTAATGGCAAAATAGAATATTTCAATAAAATTTGGGATAATTCTTTGACCAATATATGCAATGTTGTAGGAGACGATTGGGACTTACGCATCCCTGCAATACTATGGGCATACATAACTACAAGTAAGAAGATGACAGAGCAGACATAATTTTGGTTGGTTTATGGACAAGAAGAAATAATGCCAATGGAGTTCAGTGTATTGATTTTGTGCATTCTAGACATCACTGAGCTCTTAGACACAGGTACAATAGAGGACAGACTAGTGTAGTTAGTCCAGCTAGAGGAGTATAGGTTTTTGGCGGGATTCCATCAATAGGTGAAGAAATCCAGAGAGAAGTATTGGCATGATCGACATATTAGAAACAAGAAATTCCAAGTCAGTGATATAGTACTACTCTACAACATCAAGTATCTACATCACCCAGGGAAGTTTCGCATGCACTGGTTAGGGACATATCTGATCTAGCAGATAACAGAGATAGGTTTTGCACAGTTGGGAACCTTAGATGGACAGATCTTGGATGGAATGGTGAATGGAAGTCGGCTGAAGCTCTATAAAGAAATTCGATCATCTACGCAGTGATATGTGGATCAAAAAAACCTTTGTATTATAGTAAGTGTACCATAGTAGAAAGAAAAGCAAGAAAAACAAAATAAAAAATGGAAAAATAAAATTAAAACAATAAAAAGGTCAAGATAGGAGAAAGAAAATGAGTAAGAAGAACCCCAAGGTATCATAAATTTCACAATTGGAATGATCATCTTACACAAAGTGAAAACTGCGTCAAGTTCAAATAAGAAGATATGGACAGGCCCACCTACGACAAGCAACACATTACTGCGTGGGTCGGCACGGAAAAGACATATCGACGGTCAATGTGACAGTTCATTAAAGTGTTGTATTAGCATTTACTCAGAAAATTCTTCAGATATCACAGTCGATCAGCGGTACGTGGGAGAAATCACCTGAAGGATTTTGTAATTAAGATGCAATGATGGCACAACTCATCAACTCCAGTGGTGGAGGGGATGATTTAGTTAAAATAATATGGGACAAGTACAGTTGACATGAAACCACAACAGCATAAGAACATCGTAAGTGGAACTCATTTTTTGCATATCACATTGAGTAGATAGTAGAGACCCAGCGAGGATAGATCTGAGCTTCCACTTGTTGAGCAGGCACTTTATACAAATAAGGAAAGATCCACCAGGAATATCGTCGACCCCCCAGGGCTGATTAAGGAAGGTGATATGGTGGACAAACCTACCAACCTGAATTTTATGGACTAGGACAATATCAAAGCATAGCCAGTGTCGGAGCGGGTTGGGGACCAGTACTCAAGCGTTGAGAACATACCAAAATAAGGGAATCACATCATTTCCTACTTAAAATTGCACAACGACCGGACTAGAGTCATTATCTGCTTCAAGGGATATGAACACTTCATGATAGTAAAAGAGCAGGAAATAGATCAGGATCCCACTGAAAGTGAGGTTGCCTAGAAATTGACCTCGTATACGATGCCCCAATTGAACCAGAATACGTGGTCAAAAGATGTAGGTGGATTAAAGGAGGAGGTTTTCGAACTCAAGAAACCTCAGTAAATTACCAACATAGAAGACGATTACAGGAAGAGGAGACTTACCAACTATTGTGCCTCTGTGAAGTGATGTTGGCCCCCTCGACAACTCAGCTCATGATGTCGTCGTCTGGACTTAAGATGCCATCAGGTGGGATGAGGTATTCAAGAGATAAAACAAGGACCCTATAAGGCGTATTGTGAAGAAACATAAATAAACCACGGGAACTAGACCAGATAAGTAGTCAGAAACATGGCACAGTAAAAGAGGCCACCATTGTCAGAGAGGTGGAAACATCTAAGGATATGACACAATATTTCATTGCAGCATGGAAGAACAGGAAACATGCCTGAGTGGCTTGGGACAAGCCACAGGTGAGTGTTGGGGGCCTGTTGGACATGAATTTTTTTAATATAAACTTCTAAGTATAAAAAAAGAGCACAAAAGGAAAGAATCATGCAGAAGGAAGGAATTACATGGAAGGAAGGAATCACGCAGAGGGAAGGATTCATGTAGAAGATAGAAAGTGTGCAGAAGGACGCAAAGGACGGAGACATCACAAAGACAAAAGGATAAAGAAAGTGAGTGAGGAAAGGAAGTGCAAACAATGATAGTGCAACTTTCCATAAATAGAAGTACATCAGAAAATATGTATAAAGAACAATAAGTAGAAGAAAAAAAATATCCAGTTAACTCAAGATGGCTATGTCATGCATTGTAATGGGTTATTTTGGGAAAGATAAGAATAGAACTTGAAACCCTAGATTTTGGGGTACAAATATGTAATGAGATTGGGATATAGAGATACATATAGATTGGGATGTGGATGTGAATGAGAGAGTATGCGCATAGAATAGAATTGAGGTTATGGAAATATCTTGAATGTAATAGTCAGTTAGTAAGAAAGAAGGTGAATAAAGAAGGGGTTTAGAGAGGATAGTGTGTCTTTTGTTCTTACTTGTCTTTATGCATTCATAAATGATGATATACTTTGCATAATGAATTTAGTATATGGATTGGTTATGTTTTAATTTTCATGTATGGTTGTGATAGTTTAGGTAATAATCAAGAACATATATAAGTTAAGATCTGGAAGAATGGTTCACGTATCAGCCTCCCTTTCTCTTACTACTGCAGAAACCTGGTTCATGCAGCCCCAATAGATACCTCATGTGATACTTCATCTACGCAAGCAGGTGATGTTGAAAGGGTTGGTGTCTTGAGGATTTTGTTGGTCACGTTCAAACCGAACCTTGGGCCTCATAACCCTGCACAGAAAAAAAGCATCCAACATGGACACATGTATTTAGTACTCATTTTTCCATTTTAGTTAGTGTGTGTGTGTGTGCATAGTTTCCAAAGATTCATGTATATTTCAACCCTTTACTAAATTATGGGCACAAATCACCCTAGTATACAGTCTTTAGGGTTTACAACAAAGCCACAGTATTGTAACTTGTTACTTGTAAATTACCAATACCATACATGAGTATAGGTAGTTTGAATGGTATCAAAGTATCTTAAGAATAACTTGATCAAAGATTATGAGAAGGATCATTCCATATGGGTAGGAAAGAGATTCCAAAAACCTAATCCAGCAATAACAACTTAGAGTTGAATGAAAAAATATGTTCTCAAATCCTTCCTTTTCACACCACCCTACCCTTCCTATACCATGTTCGATATGGGTTTTGAAATCAAGACTAATAGACATACATTGATCTTGGGAAGATGGAAGTAAGGTAATTAAAAAAGGAAAGTTAGGGGTCTAAGCATTACTCCTCCCTTAACCAACTAGTATAATAACAAGGGTAGGTAGGTCAGGTTTTTGTAGTCAAACACTTACCACTAGTTCATTAGAAGTACCTAATATGGTCATCCCTAATAGTATAATAGCACAAGAGTTGACTTACTCGAATTAGTCAAACAAGGATCTAGTGTTACACCAATTTCTTTTCATTTTTGATTGACTAGTATAACACAAAAATGACTTGAATTGAACTATTTGAAAGGGTAGGTATAAGAAGGAAGGTCTCCTCTATTTAGTTATTGTTCTAATCCATTGCACTAGATACAAATATTGGAAGGAAGGGCCTTTGGTATGTCTAAGAGGTTGTCAAAAAACTCCCTCCAACTTGTTGATGTAGTTTTCAAGGGTAGGTCTTTAGTCAAACACTAATGTAGCTATTGGCTCCCTTAATGATGGGTGATCAGGATGGTGAGTGGGGCTTTATCAGTCGGGAAGATAGTAATTCAAAGTCGGTATAATCTCCTCTATGAATTGTATAAGCCAATACTTTCTCTAACCTCTTAGATTTACTATAGATTTTAATAAATACAATTGAACTAACCAAAGGAGGGATATTAAGTAAGTTGAATTTGGTCAATAAACCAAGTCTATTTTTCATTCAACCTCTAGCTATTAATTTAGGTCTACTAATAAAGCAATCATATCATCCCTTCCTTTCATTATAGATAAGAAAGTTAATCAAATTATTTCATCTCTCAACCTTTCAACTCAAGAGAAAAAGAAAAGATTATTAGAATTATGTTATTGAACACGAATCTAGTTCACTAGTTGATTAAACATGATTCTTGTCCGAGCCCAATTATTTCATTAGTAGTTGGTCTTCATGTATTCATTGCTCTAATAAGAGGTAGGTATTCTCTCACTAATCATTCTCATTTTCTTCTTCCAAATAGAAAGGAAAAATAATGATTTTGGAAAATTGGGTTCTTCTTTCTCTAGATACCAGTGATCTACTAAAAAAGAGTTCCTTTATCCCTCAAGATCCCTTCTTTAACACTACCACCCCCCTCTAAAATAGAGCCTCACCCAAAAATTATTGAATCTGGATCAAGGCTGGTGGGAATAGCAACACAAGAGAGAAACTATCATTTCATATTGGTTTAGTTCCAGCAATCAAGTATGGTCAGTAAGCTAACGAAGGGCATGAAACCTACCCAATTATAACCTATGAGCTCATCCTACTCCTACCCCATGTTCACTCCTATCCAACCAACTATTTTCCCATTTTTCTTTCTCAAGCCAATCTTCCCATCAACCCTGACCATCTTCTTGAAATTTGAACTAGCAACCTCTTCGACAACGATAGGAACAACTAAGATAATTTGGAAATAGATGGGGGAGGCAACATGAACCACCCATCGGAGTGGTAAAAAACATAGAGAATAAGAAGAGGAAGGATTTGACCCCCACCTCCAATCTATTGAGCAAGAAAAAGGTATGATTGGGAGTAATTATCAATTCTCAAGTCTCATCCTCAAAGAGCTAGCTCAATCACCCACAAAATCCACATCAAGAGGAAGTATCATATACACACCTGGTTTTCCCTTTTGATGGTGAACTATGATCATTCATTTTGTATTAGTATATTACTATGATTTAGTTTTTTTAATACCTTCCTTAGAGACATGGGAAATAAAGAAGAGTGTATTCTTTAGGTAATAAGAATTCTATGTCGAAAATGCGCAATTTTGTTGCTCATATATTCATGAGAATAGATATATTAGAGATCCTCCTTTGTATTCATTCTGAGTGGACTTTATATTGAGTTATGCAGTGACTATAGAATACTTCCTCTCATTCTTCTTCGTATCTAGGTCTACAATAAGACATTGATCTACTATGTTAGAGATGGTTGGACTAACTAATGATTGGTTGTTACCTTCTCAACCAACAAGGGCACACATGAAGGTAAGCCATAGGTTATTGGGAAAAGAGCATAAAGACTGAGCTAGAGAGGTGGTATTGTTAGAGTGAGTACTCAATCATTCCAAGATTTATTAAAAGGAGGGAGGTAGAAATATGGCAGTATCTTTCTTCTCATGATTGAAAACACATATACTATAAGGTCAATCAATAGGGTTGAGGGAAAAAGTTAAATAATAGAATGAGTTAGGTCTTGAGCGGTTATTAACCCAAACCAATGAGACCTTATAATGTGTTATAGGTTGTGATGTTATTTGGTGATATGAAAGAACAATAGTTACCACTGGTTAGCATTTTCTTGCTTTGGGGATTGGTTGACTTCAACCTACCAAATTCATTTTGAAACACATGAGCACTCTTGTCCTCATCGGTAGGTCTAAATATAGGTTTTATTATAGTTTTTTTGTGTTCTATACTACTTGTTATATGTGAGTAAAAGGTAATCTCTTTGGTTCAAAGAATTCAAACACTATTGAATGAAAACTGAAGGGAAAGGGATGATCAAACATGAGAAATTAATGATCAATCAAATATATTTTTAAGAAAATACCATTACGTGTCATGGAAATTAATCTATTGTTAATTAGAGAAATTGATCTCCTCTATCTATCAAATCATTGAACCATGATCCCCATCGACCTACTTTTTTTATGGTTGGAGCAAGCAATCGAAAACCCGATCAGGTCATAGCACCAAGAGGATGTGTTTTTGAGTAAAGGTAATCCCAAACTTTTCTCTCTCTCTACCCTTTCTCGGAACTAAAGCATTCTACATGTATCTCCATCAAAGTTATATATCACCCATACTGTTATCCCCCACCCATCCCTCCTACCAACATCTGTACATGACATCTAATGATGTAAATCTTCAAACATGAAATCAAACATATGATTCACCCAACATTTAATCTTCCAACGAGGAATATTATAACCCATATTATAGTGTCCCTTTCCATAACCCTCGACCACACGTTGACTCCACCACTCATGTGCCAAAACTTCCTCTATGGAGGAAAACACACAATATTCATGCTAGGGTTGCTCATAGTTACAAAATGGTTGAATATTTGGCCAAACATCCTTCTGTTATGTCAATGTTAGATATTATTAAAACCTTAATTCCCTTCCTTAATAAAGGATTTTTTGAATGCAATAGGAAAAGTAGATCCTTTGGATTCTAGGTTAATGCCATTGAACTTGGAAAATGTAGAACCTTGACACCCCCCTTCCTTTTTCATTCAAATCCATGTCACTGTCAAAATTTTGATTATCACAAGTGCATCATGGATGAGGGAGCTTCCACTTGCATCATGTCTTCAGTGGTTCGGAAGAAGTTAGAGTCTTAAAGTTGGTCCCCTCTACTATCAAATTATGAGCCTTTGATGATATACCTTTACAACCTTAAGGGATTTTTCCCAACATCCCCATTGAGCTATCGGTGAAAATAGTCTTGATTGATATATAATTTGTGGATGCCCCATTTGATGACAACATGCTTCTAGGGAATAGTTATATATATGCTATGAATGTGGTCGCCTCATTAATATTCTACATAATGTAGTTCCCCCATTATGGGAAAATTTCCACCATCAATCTGCTTACATATTACAAACCCCACCCAACTTCCAATACAAACATAATTTTATCCATCATAGGGGGCACTTAGTAAATCCCATATTTTGTAGATATGGGCCATGGTTTGTTCAAAAACTCATCCCTACTTGGGGTATATCAAATTGCTCCTCCCTAAGTTCACTATATGGTTTTATCCCCCACATACGTGGTTTATTCCTTCATCGACACAACACCAATCCCATCTGAGAGGCCTTCCCTCATTGTAGGAGTATACATTGGTCACACATGGGATTCATCTACCTCCCAAACACGCTTTATGACATCATATCATCCTTCCAGCTCTGTAAAGTATGCCTTCCACTCTCATGAATACATATGAGAGTCCATGCCCACCCTAATGTCCCTTGGGATTATTTCCATCACAATTCTTATTTCCTTCCCAAGAGCATCCTTGTTGGTTCAAAACAATATGTCGTCGAAGTGAAAGACTTCATTCCACAAGAACATTTCGATTGGTTTCAACACCCTATTCCCACACCAAATGTATTTGGAGGGAAATTTGGCCAATATTTCTAAACCCATCCACCATTCAAATTTCCATCAAATCAGGAATTAGTGAAAACATCATTCTTTGATAAAATTTCACCCTTGAGGAAATTGTTTCTTACACTCAAGCCTTGTTCCAAGAATTTCACAACATTTTAACTTAGTCTTAAGAATAAATGTTTGGCATGGATCCAAACAAAGTCGAACATGAAATTGACACTTGGATTGGCATGCCAGCTATTTGATAGAAACAATGACCTATTAACTTTGTAAAATCCCCAGCTATCAAATATGATATTGACAAACTTTAAACGATTGACTTCATTTACCTAATTTCCTACACTTCATGGGTGTCTTATCATGTCTCGGTCAACAAGAAGAAAGGGGTGATCAAGGTATGTACTAAATTTTGTGACCTCAACAAGGCTTTACCAATGTAACATTATGTTTTCACTATTTTTCCACCATTTCATTTTCCTTTAGGCTACACTCTAGCTAGATGAGTTTCCGCATCGTTTCTGAGTTACACCCTCGCACTCATTTACTCGTAGAAATATTCCTATTATGGGTCTCCTTATTTTCATGACCTTTTCATTAAGCCAAAGAGATTGACCAAATATTGGTATTACCTGTGATATCTCTTTTAGGGTAACAAATATAGTTATAACCTTATCTTCTAGCTAGCTCTTTGAGGGGAAGAAATAAAGGGCCTTAAAGCGGTCCTTCGGAAGTAGGAAAGACGGTTTGGTTCATAATTATTCATTTTGACTAGGAAAGCGAGATATTGAAAGGGACATTGATCGATCACAGCTCTTGGAAGGGAATAATGTCATTCCTTAATACTACAATTTAAAATATTGCTTCAATCAACAATAATAGTTCAAACCTAAGTATGAGTAGTTAAGGATTTCCCTTGTTGATTTTGCATATGAAATTATATGAGATATCGATATGTTATTACAATGATGAGTGTTCCATATATAGATAACATATGGTGACCATCCATGAAAGGATTCATCCCTTGGATAATAAATAACTACTTATTTATTACATATATTATATAACTACTTACTAATCTAGGAGAATGTATTCCTTATGCTTCCCAAACATCAACACTCTTTTTCAGTGAGGGAGACATTCTACATCATTCCAAGCTTGTCTCTAAAGTATGCAAAATTCTCCCTAGACTAATGACACATGTCTATGAGTCCTTGGAGATTTCTCTCTCCCACCTGAACTAAGGGGAAACTCCCTCTGCGGCTCTCCCTCTGAGCCAACTGACTCTCTTTGAGATATTCTCATGTTGTTCAATGGTCTTCCTGGACTTTCAAAATCTTCTTCTCTTATAAGAAAGGTTGTCTAGAGAAAATTTCCTCTCACAACTACCAAAACATCACCACTCCCTCTTAACTAGGGAGGTATATTTCCAGGATTTATTTCATATAGTAGTCCACTTACTATTCTAAAATCAAATAGTAGCACGGAGCTACTACCATGCCATCGGTAGCTCAAATCATATGTCACCATCTCTATGGTCAAATAGTAGCACACATATGCTCCCAAGTGATCTGGTAGTCTCCTTGGAAACCATCTAGTATCACACAGCTACTACAATGCCATCCAATAGAACATGATTGTGCCAAGCCATAGTAGTACACAGCTACTATCTGATGATATATAATCACTGCTAGTGGTACATAACCACTGCTAGTAGCACACATCTATCGTCCAGAGACACACAATCTCCGTCAGTGGTACAAAACCATCGTAGTAGCACACAACTATTGTCCAAGTACACACAGTCTCCGCCACTGGTACACAAGCACCGTAGTATCATAAGTTATTGTACACTCCATCTTAACTAGGGAGGTATTCATAACAACCAGCTAAATGTACTCAATCATGTGCACTCAACTGAGTGTCTCGTCATTGTCAGGCACTCAAAAAAGTGTCTCGTGACTACAAGGACCATTATTCATGATCAAATTGTCATTTGTGACATAAGGAGAATGTCAGTCCTTCCATATGTTGAAATCCACGCCATGGGCTATTGGGACCATTCTTCTAATCAAGTCATTGCATGTTCCATAGAAGAATGTTAGT
This sequence comes from Picea sitchensis, assembly GCA_010110895.2. Taxonomy (NCBI): domain Eukaryota; kingdom Viridiplantae; phylum Streptophyta; class Pinopsida; order Pinales; family Pinaceae; genus Picea; species Picea sitchensis. The sequence goes on from SNQJ01S0002517.1 coordinate 51,307, forward strand.
CTTGGAACATTTTCTTTAATCAGGTCACCATATGTGCCATAGAGAAAATGTCATTCATGTACCAACTTCTCTAATCAGGTCACCATTTGTTCTATAAGGGGATAACCATTCATTATGATCAGGTCACCATCTGTGCCACAGGAAAATGTCAATGTTGGACCATTTTCCATAGAAAATGTCAGTCCATGATACATCAACAATTTGTTTAACCTGGACCATTCTCCACAAAGAGAATATCAATCCAACAACACACTAACTATCCATAACGCAAGAATATCAGTAGTCCCTCTCAACCAAGGGAGTAATCTCCACAAGCCCCAGCTTATCCCTGAAGTATACAAACTTCCCTTTGGACAAGGGCTTTGTCACCATATATGTTATCTTCTCATCGATGGAGATGTATCGGAGCTTCACTTCTCCCTTCTAGACTTTATCACAGATGTAGTTGTACTTGATCTCAATGTGCTTCAAATTTTCATGGAACACGGGGTTCTATGAAATATTCACACAGCTTTGATTATCACAGTATATCACGATCGAATCCAGTGCCTAGTCAAATAGTCCAGAAACCAGCTTACAGAGCCATATTGCTTTTGTATAAGCATCACAATCTACAATATACTCTTCATTTGTAGTGTTGAGTGTGACAAACTTTTGTTTCCTGCTACCCCAAGATATCATAGCAAAGCCCAAACTGAAACATACACTAGAAGTACTATTTCTATCACTTTCACTCCCTTCCCAATTAGAATATGTACATCCCTGCAGTTGTACATCATTGTTTGAGACATATCTTAAGCCATAATTTAGTGTGCCATGCAAATATCTCAAAATGTGATTTGTGGCTATCCAATGCTCATGTCTCGATTCCACCTGGAACTAGCTCAATGTGTTCATAGCAAAGAAAATGCTTGGTCGGGTATTAACCAAATACATCAATCAGCCAATCAATTGTCAGTACGTGGAGGGGTCTGTCAGAAAAATATGATCGTGGAGAAATAAAATTAAAAATAAAAATGCGGAAACAAAAAATGGAAGATACACAATATTGTAGATACATAGATATATGTGGTTCACCTAGTGTGGGCTATGTCCACCAGAGAAATTGCCAAGTCCTTCCTTTTTATTATCCAGAAAAATGAAGGGATACAACCTACAACACACTCGTTGTATCTTCCTGTTCCTTCTCTCACAGTCTCCTCTCTCAAAATACAATATTTACCATAATACACAGATGCAATACAATTCCCTCATAAAAGAGGGTGATCTAGATTATTTTTGGCACGAAATGAGAGCAGAGATATAATAAATAAATGTACAGAGATGTATCATATATCCAAAAATATAAGATAAATATATCATAGATATAAACATAGAGATACAGTAATACACGATTTATATTAATGAAAGAAATGTACAGAGACTGTAAAAATACAGAGTGAAAGACTCGCTAGAATGGTGGAAGCTTATCTCTGAGAAGAGATGTGATGGCTACTCGCATTTGCTAGAATATTATTGTTACAATGAGGCTCCAAAGGCCTTTTTAACATAAGGAAAATCCAAAACCATAACCCCAGAAGATGAAAATCCAAAAGGTTTGTGGGCCCAGATGGGGGTAGTTGATACATCAACTTCTCTGGGGAATAACTTTTGCATACAATATCCATTTGGGGCACTTGATACACCATTGGAAAGGTCTAATCGAGAAGAATGATTTTCGACTTGCCCAAGTCAATGCCTTTGTTAGTCACTAAGGCCCCAAATCCCCAAAAAATGTCGTTTAGGGCCTCAAAATGGCCCCGGAAGTTTGGAACACGAAAAACCACCAAGATGGAAAACTATTTTTTGAGCTCGTGGAATAGGTGGGTGGCCACCGATATCCACTTGGAACAATCCTCCATCCTCAGGAATAAATATTCTCCATTACGTTGGGTTCCCGGGGGAGAGGGGGAAGCGTTTGTTGAATCTGAATCTTGGTGAGTTGCTTTCCTTGCTAGAGACATCGCATCGCTTGGTTTATGGAAGGTTGTCACGAACATGTTTATGGTGGGGTTAAATCTATTTAACCGGTCGAGATACATGAGATGTCTAAGTGCAGAAGGAATCATTGCACTTTGTTGCAGTCTTGTCGACCCACTTCTGTTGGATAGAAGGTGTTTGGGACGACGTTGTAGTGGTTGCAGTATCCTTCTATTCACCTTTTGAATAGATTGTGAAGAAGCTAAATTTTGTAGTATGAGATACTACCTTGCGGCACTGTTTAGGTGGAACAGTAATCAGAACTACCTCTGGTATTCTATAGAGATGACCCCCCAGAGAAACAATGACACTGCAAGGTCGAGACCCATAAAAAGCATGGCATTTCCACATATAAGGCTAGCTCAAAAGAACATCACAGACATCCAGTGGGGAAACATCACATAATACCCCATCCTTGAAGGGTTGGATGTTGTATGGAAATCGACACTGTTAGCTGACATGAATATCTCGTCCCTGGCGAAGCCACCCGATCTTGTATGGTTATGGGTGTGGTGTTGTCGACAATCCCAATTATTTGACTACCTCTATTGAGATGAGTTTCTTCTGGATTATGCTATCAAAAATAAAATGCAGTGGGGTCCCTTTCACCCACATCTGTGAATGAAAAAGGTGTTCCCCTCTTTAGGATCTGTTGGTTCTTCTTGTTGAATTGTTGTGGTCGCGACAATGGCAATGGGGTCTGCATTGATGAACTGTCTCTTACTAGTATTTTCATAATCAAATTATGAATCAAGGTTCGGCTCCTTGTCTTTGATCTCAAACACCAATGATTGTTTTGAGTGACATTCATCGGTGTTGTGCCAGGGGATTTTATGTAAATCACATCATTTTCTAGTGTCCTTCATCTTTCTGTGACCATTGTTTTCCTGTGGCTTGGACTGGTTTTCAGGGTGTTGTTTGTTAGGGTAGTCTTTATCATACTTTGGTTGTTGCAGATTTGCATATTTGAACTCTCATTTTTTCTGGTGCTTAAAATTTTTCTCGATTTTAATAGCATATCGATAAGTAGAACCAAGTGATGAGATGTCCAAAAAATCCATTTTAGTTTGGATGTATCTGTGTAGAGCCCTGCGATATTTTAGAACCAAATGTCATTCGGAGTCCTTGATACCCAACTTTGTGTACAAGGTATGGAAGGTATTGGTGAACTCTGGAACTGATTGTCCCATTTCTTGTCGCAGTGTGGTCCATCTCATATACTAGTCCTCATAGTTTCCAACAGGGTAATATTGTTCCTTTACCACATCCACACAAAAATCCCAAGTGGGTTTGGACCCATATATTCCAGACTCCTCTGTGGAACTTTGCTCCCAGTAATTTTCCCACCAATTTTTGACATGGGGGGGAGCCTTAAGGAGTGTGAAGGTGATATTTTCCCTATCGACGAAATTATGAATAGAAAAATAACCTTCTAGCATATTTAACCATTTTTCTAGGGCATTTGCATCTATCTGTCCTTCAAATATGGGAATATAAAAATTAACTTGTACCTTGAAAGGCGAGGTGCTTCCAAAGTGGTCACTTGATGAAGACGCACCTGTTGTTATCAAAAGGCATTGAAGGATGTGGGAAAAATTCTCCATCATTTTGTCCCTTTGTCACGTGAGAGCTTGCTCAAGCAACAGATTGATAGAATCATCTGCTCTATCATTTTTTTGTTTCTTCCACCATTGAGGTTTTCTTGGGTGTGTGAGAGATATTTTCCTCAATAGATACAATCTCGAGACCCAACTTGCTATACTCAGACCTCATCGGGGACATGCACTGAAAAATGATCAAGAGCAGCCTGCTCTGATACCAATGATCTAGATTATTTTCAACACGAAATGAGAGAGGAGATATAATAAATAAATGTACAGAGATGTATCAAATATATAACAATATAATAGAAATATATCAGATATATAAACACAAAGATGCAATAATACACGATTCTATTAATGAAAGAAATGTACAGAGACTGTAAAAATATAGAGTGACAGACTCACAAGAATGGTGGCAGCTTATCTCTTAGAAGATATGTGATAGATACTTGCATTCGCTAGAATATGATTGTTACAATAAGGCTCCAAAGGGATTTTTAACATAAGTAAAATTCAAAACCCTAACCATGGAAGATGAAAATCCAAAAGGTTTGTGGGCCCCGATGGGGGTAGTTGATACGTCAACTTCTCGGGGGCGTAACTTTTGCATACGATCTATGTTTGGGGCGCTTGATACACCATTGGAAAGGTATAACCGAGAAGAATGATTTTAAGCTAGCCCAGGTTAGTGCCTTTTATAGTTACCAGGGCTCCAAATCCCCAAAAAACATCGTTTAGGGCCTCAAAACAACCCCGGAAGTTTGGAACCCAAAAAACTGCCAAGATAGAAAAAAAAAATTGAGCCCATGGAATAGGTGGGTGGTGACCGATATCCACCTAGAATAGAGGCTTTCCTTCTAGGTAAAATAACCCTAACATAACTTTTATGTTCATATCTATGACCTTATAATGAACGGTGCATATTGACTACAAAATTACAATATTTGAATTGCAAAAAATCAAAAAAATTGACCCCCTCATGGCCGGGGGGGATGAATTGTGTATCCTGTAGTTTCTTTGACCTGCATATGAATTAGGAAGATAATCAGGCTCCACAACCAACAATCTCCCACTTGGAAACTGATCACAACAACTCCATTGTTTTATACCTACTGGACTATGATCCACCTTGGACCTAGAAAATTTCTCGTCTCCACCTTCATGCTTGAAGGCCAATTGAAACTGAGAAGGAATTCAGTTTCTCCTTGGTTATTACCTTTGTTAACATGTCTTCAAGACTCCGGCTAGTATGTATCTTTTCCAACTTCAAATTTCCATCTTCCAAGATGGATCGTATGAAATGGTACCTAAGTTGTATATGCTTAGTCTTAGAATGGAAGGTTGAGTTATTTACAAGATGAATGACACTCTCGTTGTCACAGTACAACCTGTTATTCTCTTGTTTATCTCCAAATTCCTCCCTAAACCTTTGTACCAAATCATCTATTTACTAGCCTTTGTAGCAGCAACGTACTTTTCTTTTGTTATTGAAAGTGCAACAGCGTTTTGCAATTTTCAAATCCAACTTATTGTTGTTCCACCTATAGTAAAAAACAACCATGTGGTTCTCCTCCTAATATCTTTATCACTTTCCATATATGAATCAACATATCACTATAGAACAATTTTTTAACGTCCAAAACATAATACATGAGTAGCAGTACCTCTCAAATACCTGAGAATCCACTTTACTACCTCCCAATGTTCTTTACCTGGATTGTTCATATACATGATGACAACTCCCACTACATTTGCAATATTTAGTCTTGTGAAGACCACTACATCCATCAAGTTTCCAATTGTTGATGAATAAAGGACCCTGGACATGTATTATATCTCCCCATGTGTCTTGGGACACATTTCCTTATTTAATTTGAAATGGATGGAAAAAGGTGTACTCACCATGAGACAATGTCAATGCGTGATTTTTTTTGTCTCTTTTTGTTATCATACCAAGGATTTTATTTGTAGCACCCAAATCTTTCATCGCAAATGAATTAGATAATTTCTTCTTGAGCACATCTATATCCTACATATTAAACCCTGCAATAATCATGTCATATACATATAATAGCAATATAATATAGCTTCCATTTTCTAGCCTTTTCAAATAAACACAGTGATCAGAATGAAATCTACTATAACCTTGTTCTTTCATAAACCTGTCAAAATTCAAATACCACTGCCTTGGAGCTTGCTTTAGGCCATAAAATATCTTCTTCAACCTGCATACCAAATTATCCTTCTCTTTGACCTCATACCCCTGTGGTTGCTGCATATAAATATCTTCATCCAAATCCCCATGGAGAAAAATTGTTTTTACATCTAAATGTTCAAGATGCAAATATTCTACCATCACAAGACTTAAAATAGTCTTAATTGAAGTGATTTTAACAACAGGAGAGAATATTTCATCAAAATATATACCTTTCTTTTTTCCAAACCCTTTTACAACAATTCTAGCCTTGTATCGGTTTTTTCCTCCGTCTTCTTCCTTCAACCTGTAAACCCATTTATTCTGCAATGCTCTTTTTCCTGCATGTAACTGAACCAAATCCCAAGTTTGGTTATTTACAAAGGAATCCATTTCCTCTTTCATGCCTTTCTCCCACTTCTTTTTAGTGTCTACCTACATTGCCTCTTCATAATTTCTTGGTTCACCAGAATCAGTTAACAATAAATAATACAATGAAGGAGACTATCGTTCAGGGGTTCTACTTAACCTGGTATATATTCTAACAACACTTGTAGGATTTTGAAGTACCTAATGCTCATGTTGTTGTACATTTTGATTTTCTGGTACCTTTGGAATTTCTTTTTCAGTGATCTCATCAAGCATTGTGTACTATCTTTTTTTCTTTTTCCTCTTTCTTTCCCTCCAAATGATCTTTGTTCATTACCTTCTCATTGAATATGACATATTTATTCCTATTTATTTTGTTATTTTCATAATCCCATAAGTAATAACCAAAATCATTAACATCGTATCCAATAAAGTTACACTTCTTGGATTTTTCCTCAAACTTTGTTCTATTTTATTTATCAATATGGACAAATGCTTCACAACCGAAAGTCTTCAAAAAAGGAACAGTTTACCTTTTTACCTATCCATGCCTCCTTTGGAATTCCACCATCCAAATATCTTGAAGGTCCTTTTTTTATTAAGTAAACAGAATTATCTACAGCATCTACCCATAACTGTAAGGGCAACCCAACATGCAATCTCATACTCCTTGCATGCTCCATGATTGTTCTATTCATCCTTTCTGACACGCCATTTCCTTGTGGTGTTCTTGGAATTGTTTTCTCTCTATGAATCCCATGGTATGAACAGTAATCATCAAACTCCTTGCTGCAATATTCACCTCCATTCTCTAATTTGAGACACTTGAACCTTTTTCATGTCTCATTCTCAACCAAAACTTTCAATTTCTTAAAAGTATCAAAAACATCTGATTTTTGTCAAATTCAATAAACACATTTTGTTCTAGTTGCATCATCAATAAAAGTAACATAATAATGAGAGCCACCAAGAGATGATACATGATCCGGTCCCCATACATATGTATGAAAAAGCTCTAACCTTTCACTCTTCTTTTCTTTTCTGACTCTGAGAAATATGGCTCCCTTTTTTTTTCATAAACAAAGTGCTCACAGAAATCTAAATCAATATGTTTAAGATCTGGCAACAAATTTACTTTGTGAAGTATCTTCATCCACCTCTCACTCATGTGTCCAAGCCTATGATGTCATAGTGTTGTATCCACTCCTGTAGAAGTAAAGATATAGAAGAGTCAGTATTACCAGTACATAAATACAATGTACCTACCTTATCTCCTTTTGCTATCACCAGTGACCCTTTGGTGACCTTCCATGCCTTATTTGTAAATATAGATATAAATCCTTCACTTTCCAACTACTCTATTAAAATTAGATTTTTCCTTAGATCTAGAACATGTCTTACTTCTTTCAACAACCATTAGTTTCCATTCTTTTGTTTTATTTGTACCTTACCAATTCCAACAATTTTGCATGGTGCATCATCACCCAAATGAACCTGTCTGAAATCACCTTGAACATAATCTAGAAAATGTTTCCTATGGGGTGTGGCATGAAATGAATCCCCTGAATCTACTACCCAAGACTAGGAAATATTATTTACAAAAAGAATCAAAGCATATTGTAACAGATCACATGTTACATTTGCTTCCTGATTTTTCTCTTGTTGTCCATCTCTTTGTTTCTTTCGAGCTCTGCAGTATTTATTCATATGTCCTTTCTTCCCAGAATTATAGCACGCTATCTTTCCCATTCTTGATTTGGATCTACCCTTCCTATAATTCCCATGATTTCTTGAGCCCTTTCCTTTGTCCTTTTGTCTTCCCATGTTCTCCATTGTCAATGCATTACCTAATGTCTCGCTTGTTCTTTTGTGTCACATTTCCTCACTAAGTATAACACCAACAACAACATCAAATTTTAGAGTGTTTGAACCAGAGACGGAGTTACTTACATCCATGACCAAGCCATTCCATATTTTTAGCAATTAGCACAGGATTATAACAGCCCTGACCTCATCATCAAAGTCCACTTTTATAGAACTTAGTTGATTAGTAACTATATTAAATTCATTTAAATGATCTACAATAGACCCACCTTCTGACATCTTCAAATTAAATAATCTCTTCATTAGAAATACCTTATTGGATGCCAAGGGTTTTTCATACATTTTATTCAATGCATCCATCAACTCCTTTGTTGTCTTTTATTTTGAAATATTGAAATCCATTGACGCTACCAGGCTCATCAATATCATTCCTAGTGCCCTTCTGTCAAGAATCTCCCATTCTTCATCCTTCATGGCCATCGGCTTCTTTGTTATTCCGCCCAATGGTAGGAATAGATTATTCTGATATAAATAATCTTCCATCTGAATCTTCCATAACTAGTAGTTTTGGTCATTAAATTTCTTGACCATAAACTTTCCATATTTCTCCATTGCTCCCACTCGAACCAGGAACCCTCTTTTCCTACAAGTTACATTTTGCTCTTATACCAGTTGTTATAAAAACAAGATTGCGGAGCAATAAAATAAAACAAATGCAGAAATAAAACACAAAAGATACACAATACAATGGAGACATAGATATGCGTGGTTCACCCAGTGTGAGATACGTCCAACATAGAAATTTCCAAGTCCTTCATTTTTATTATCCAACAAAATGAAGGGATACAACCTACAACACACCCGTTGTAACTTCCTCCTCTTTCTCTCATAGCCTCCTCTCTTAGAATACAATATTTGTCACAATACACAGCCGCAATATAATTCCCTCATAAAATAGGGTTTCCTTATAGGGAAACAAACCCTAACATAACTTCTACCATCAAATATGTGACCTTATAATGAATGGTCCAGATTGACTACGAAATTACAATATTTGAATTACAAAAAAACAAAAATTTTGGAGGGGGCATGAATTGTGTATCATGCATTTTCTTTGACCTGCATATGAATTAGGAAGATAAGAAGGCTCCACAACCAACAGGTTCTACCAAATCAAAATCAAAGTCTCTCAACTTCTTCAGGTTTGTCACCATGGGAGTGGTCATAGACTTGTAGTCCATTGTCCCAAATCTATGGAGGATCGTGATAACATACTTCCCTTGACCAAGAAATATCTCACCTGGCTTATGTCATAATTCTAATCCATAAAAGTAATGCATTTAAGAAAATATCCTTCATCTTGAAATCAGAGGCCAACTCCCTCTATCACTGAAGCAAACCCTATTGTCAAGTTTGCCTCACTAGCTACAATGCTTACTGCGGAGTATGCCTTGTTAAAATCCCCACCAAATCCCTTCAGAAAGAGTTTCTTTTCTAATGAAGATCCAATTATAAGTGGAAATGTTGTAATAATAACCAATGTTTGATCTATATCGATGTCATTGGCCTCCCACCTATTCCAACTGGCTCATTTTGCTAGGTTTCTAGTTTGGCAGTTTTTTCCTAGTTTTCGAGTCCCTGACTTTTGGGGTTGTTTTGAGGCCCTAGACAACGTTTTTAAGGATCGCCATAGTTATACTATAGACGAAGTCTAATTCTGATGGCAACATGTGTATTCCTTGGATAGACCTTTCCAACGGGCTATCATGCACCTAAAATGGAGATCGTATGCAAAAGTTACGACCTCTGGAAGTTGATGTACTAACTTACCCAAACATGGCCCACATGACTTTTGGTGCTTCATATCCTAGGGTTAGGGTTTTCGATGTACAGGGTTTTTGACATTCTTGTTTATTGTAAAAAGGCCTTAAGATCCTCATTGTAATCATCTTCTTGCGAATGAGCGCAACCGACACATCTCTTTTCAGAGATAAGCCGCCACCATTCTAGCAAGCTTGTTTTCTACTGCATTTTACAGTTTCAGCTTATTTCCTTATTGGATGGAAACCAGTTTTAATGTATATCTGTTATTTTGTGTTAATCATCTTTTGTTAATAATTTGTATTCATTTCGTTCTTCTCATAAAATCCAGATCAATGGTATCAGAGCGGTCTTCTCCTTGTCGTTCTTAATGCATGTCCCCAACAAGGTCAGGGTACAAAGAATTGGGTCTCGAGCTTGTTTATCTTAAGGAAAAACGCTCTCGCACACCCAAGCAACCTCTCATGGTAGGAGAAAAGAAAGGCGACGAGACAAGAGATCCCTTGGAAATGTTTCTCAAGGAATCCCTCATGCAATAGAGGAATGATATGATGGATAGTTTTTCGCAAATCCTTCGGTGGCTACCAACAGGCGATGCATCTTCCTCAAACAGAGGCGTCACCCTCTTCAAGGTAAAAAAGAACTTCGATATTCCTATATTTGAAGGTCAAATAGAAGAAGATGTTGTAGACAAATGGTTGAATCTACTAGAAGGGTATTTCTCTTTCCATAACTTCTCGAATAGAGAAAAGATTACTTTTGCGCTCCTCAAAGTCCTTCCCCATATCAAATATTGGTGGGAAACTTTCTATGAGCAAAAGAAAACAAAGGAACCTTCATTATTTATAGTTGTGGTCACCTGGGATCCCTTCAGGGATGCTATTAAGGAACAATACTACCTTGTTAGAAGTTATGACGACTTGTACACAAAATGGACCACACTGTGGAAGGAAAGAGACCAAGCAGTGCTCGAGTTCACAAATATCTTCCATACCTTGTGCACCAAGCTAGGTATCAAAAATTCTGAGCGAAATATGGTTCTCAAGTATCACAATAGTATGCATAGATACATCCAGACCAAAATGGAGTTTATGGACATCTCATCCTTGGGCGTGGCCTATAGATATGTCGTCAAAATCGAGCAAAAACTCAAACAAAAGATGAAACAATTTGGGTTTGGGAACCCCTCAGAGCAAAAGCCAGGAAAGGGCAGCCCCAACCCGCAGAACAAAGGACAGAGCAAAGGTTGACTGCCTCAGGAAAACCAGTCCAGGCCACAATCAAAGAAGGACACCAAAAAGATAAAGAAATATATCAAGAAGTGGTGTGACTTCCATAAGAGCCCCTGGCATAACAATGTTGATTGTCGCTCAAAGCAGTCGATGGTGGCTGAGGTGAAAGCCTCTGAATTAGATGTGTGTTCCGACTCTAATTCTGAACTAGAAAGGGGGAGACTAATGATTGACGTAGAACCCAATGCTACAGTTGCTACCGCCAAGCTCCATCCCAGTGAGCCAGATGAGTCAGAGGAAGGCGAGCGCCTTTTTCATTCACATATGTGGGTGAAGGGTACCCCATTGAACTTCGTCGTTAATAGAGGTAGCCATAAGAACCTCATCTCAGTAGATGTTTTCAAGCGACTCGCCCTGCCGACAACGCTGCATCCGCAACCCTACACCATCGGATGGCTACACCAAGGAAGTGACATTTGCATCAGCCAACAATGTCACATGTCAAACGGCATCAAGCCCTTCAAAGATGAGGTATTGTGTGATGTTGACCCTCTCGAAATTTATAATGTTCTTTTGGGCCAACCATATTTATGGAAATTCCATGTTGTATATGAGTCTAGGCCTCGCAGTGTTATTATTACTTTGAACAATAAATTGTAAAGGATACCTGAGGCAGTCCCACCTAGTGTTATTTCCTTGATCTCTACCAAGCAATGCAGGAAGGTCATCTCTCAAATGGGGAGGTTTGTCTTCTTCATGATTCACTCTCAGAATGAGTGAAAGATTGCAGCCACATCCAGGGTCTCCACAATCGACCTCTCCACACAGCAGAATCAAGTGGATAAGGTCATGGAAGAATACTCAGATATCTTCTCCTCACCTATCAGGGTACCTCTGCACTGTTAGGTCAAGCACCCAATCGATATTACCCCTGGTGCACCATTGTCCAATGGGCCAATCTACTGTCACTCTATGTTAGAGAATGAGGAGATCAAGTGGTAGATCCAAGAAATTCTCCACAAGGGGCACATCCATCCCAACTCATCACCTTGCGGGAGCCCAATCATGTTGGTACAGAAGAAAGATGGAACCTTGTGACTCTGCATTGATTACCAGGCCCTTAATAAAATAACAGTTAGAAATCAAACCTAATTCCCTGAATCGACGACCTCCTTGATAAGCTCACGAGGGGAAAATACTTCAGTAAGATTGATTTGTAGTATGGCTACCACCAGGTCCCAATAGAATAGACAGATGTATGGAATACCGCCTTCAAGTCAAAGGAAGGTCTTTTTGAATGGTTGGTCATGCCCTTTTGTTTGAAAAAATCTCTAGCCACTTTCATGAGGATGATGGATGATATCTTGCAACCATTCACCAATACTTTTGTAGTGGTGTATCTGGATGACAATCTCATTTACAGCAAAACTTGGGTATAACACTTGCAACATATTCAGCAGGTTATGCACACCCTGTGGCAACACAAGCTATACACCAACTTGGAAAAATGATCCTTTGACATGGACAAGGTCCATTGCCTAGGCTACATCATTGATCAACATGGCATACATGTGGATCCATCCAAGATCCAAATCATCCGTGACATGCCAGCCCCAACCACACTCACTAAGCTTCGAAGATTCTTGGGCCTTGCCAATTTCTACCGCAGGTTCGTGTTGGGATTCTCCCATATTGCATGGGCCCTTAGCCAAGTAACCAGGGGTGGTGGTAAGGATAAATTTGTGTGGGGTTGTTCCCAACAAAATCATTCAATGATTTGAAGAAATGCTTGTGCTCAGCCCCAATAATTTCACTACCGGACCCGCAGCAGCCCTTTGAGATTGAGACAGATTCTTTAGAAAATGATATGGGCATCGTTCTCACTCAACACGGCCACCCAGTGGCCTATCATAGTGAGACATTATCAGATGTTGTTCGTAAGTACCCTAATTATGACAAATAAATGTACTCCATTGTGAAGTCTACCGCCAGTGGAGACATTACATTCTTGGGAAGGAGACAGTGATCCACAATGATCATAAACCACTATAGTTCATGCAGACAAAAGGAAAATTGTAGAATGACCGCCATCAGAAGCGGTCCACATACTTGCAACAATTCCACCTCAACATCAAGTATAAAACAGGAATCACCAACCGCATCGTTGATTTCCTCAGCAGACCGTCAATCAAGGAACTCATCATGGTGCTAGACTCTTGCGACCATGAGACCTATGGATGGCTCCAACTCTATGAGACAGACCCGGACTTCGCCACCACCTACCAAATGTCGGGCACAAACGTAGTTTTCGCTAATTTCCATCTCTAGGATGGGTTGTTGTGTTGTCTGGGCCATAACTTTGTTCCATCAAGCAAGCGAGCGAAGTTGATCTGGGAATCCCACTATAGTTAGGTGGCAGGACACTTCGATGTTGAAAAGATAGTGGAAATGTTGCAGAAACATTTCTACTAGCCAAAAATTCGACAGGAGGTCAACAAGTATATCAAGGCTTGCACTGCCTGCATTATTTCCAGACCAACCGCTAAGAAACAGGACATGTACACCCCTCTACCTACTCCTGACAAGCCATGGGAATCCATCTCAATGGACTACATGTTAGGCCTATCATCTACCAAGCGGAGAAATGATTGTGTTTTTCTGGTTGTTGATCATTTTTCTAAGAGTGTGATTCTGGATGCCTTCAAGAAGCACATCACAGTAGAGGCCACTACCAAGCTCTTGTTTGAATGAGTCTAGGTACATTTTGGAATCCAAAAAATCATTGTCTCATATCGAAACAGTCGATTTCTCAGCACATTTTGGTCGAGCCTCTGGGCACTGTTGGACACCAAGCTCACCAAATCCACGGCCTTCCACCCCCAAACAGATGACCAAACCAAGGTCGTAAATTTAATGATCGTGCATATCATGTGCATGTATAATTCCAAGCACCCTCACACATGGGATGAGAGTCTTCCTTATGTCTAGCATAGCTACAACTGATCCCTGCATAGCTCAACTATCCATAGCCCCTTTCAGGTGGGGTTGGGATTCCAACCATTGGGTCCCATAGATGTTGCACTACCCCCAGCCGACTCATCTCCTTCTCCAACTAAAGCTGACAAAGACACCCAGTTCATTGAGCGGATCGAGAACATCCTCCAATAGGTTCAGGATATCCTACAAAAGTCCAATGATAAGTACAAGCAGTGCCATGATCAACATCGGGTGCCACATAAGTTTCAGGTGGGTGACAAATTTTGGTTGCACTTGCCAAAAGAATGCCTTACAGGACCCCATCAGAAGCTTCGCCCACTCTATTATGGGTTGTACACCATCACCAAGGTTGTAGGTGATAATGAATTTGAGCTCAACATTCCTCCTTTCCTTGGCCTGCACCCAATGTTCAACATGGATCTCCTTAGACCTTATTTCCCACCATTATTGGACACCTCAGAGGTAGCAGAACAGTTGACACCAACAGATCTCAACCCCGAATGCATACAATAGGCATCCAGTGATCAGATTATGGACAAATAGTTCAAGGGCACTCACCGGCAAAGGATCCATCTTTATCAAGTTGTCAAAGCATGGTAGCTCCTGCACCAAGGCAAGTGGCTCATCTGAGGCCAAATTCAACAGAAATTTCCTCATCTGATGGAGGCACTCAAAGAAATGGAAACCATTTCTTCCTAAGTGGGGAGGATTGATCCATATGGATGTTAGTGGCATCCCACCTATTCCAACTGGTTGATTTTGGCAGTTTTCCAGTTTGGCAGTTTTTTCCTAGTTTTTAGGTCCCTGACTTCTGGGGCCATTTTGAGGCCCCAAACAATGTTTTTAGGGCTTGCCCCAATCATACTATAGACAAAGTCAAATTCTAACAGCAACATGTGTAGTCCTCAGATAGACCTTTCCAATGGGCTATCGTGTGCCTAAAATGGAGATCGTATGCAAAAGTTACGACCTCGAGAAGTTGATGTACTAACTTACCCAAACGGGGCCCACATGACTTTTGGCGCTTCATATCCTAGGGTTAGGTTTTTGGATGTCTAGGGTTTTTGACATTCCTGTTATTCTAAAAAGGCCTTCAGAGCCTCATTGTAATCATTTTCTTGCGAATGAGCGCAGCCATCACATCTCTTCTTAGAGATAAGCCGCCACCATTCTAGCAAACTTGTTTTCCGCTGCATTTTACAATTTCAGCTTATTTCCTTATTGAATAAAAAACAGTTTTACTCTATATATGTTATTTTATGTTAAGAATCTTTTGATAATAATCTGTATTCATTTCATTCTGCTCATAAAATCTAGATCTATGTTATATGCCAATCAATCCAGAATGAAATCACAAATGCAATCACTGTAAGTGCCACATTTTGTAATCAACTTAGGATGCTCCATTTACATGCAAAGAACATAAACTACTATATAAAAAGATCATTGTCAATAAGATTCGTTTTCAAATAGTAAGTAGGTTATATATGGAAGGAAGTACATTTTGTTCACCTCATCATAGTATTTAACTTGCACCACATCATTATTGCTTGTATCTTGTTCAATATTTGCAATGGCTTCACAAATTGGCATACTTGCACATTAATTCCAAGTGACAAGCATTTTAATAACATGGATCAACTGCATTGTATCAAAAAGACAAAATCAGTATTAAAATGGACGCAAAATGCTACAAGATTCATAACTTAAACAAGAACGTAACAACATACTAAAAACCCAACTTTCGCAACATGGACTCAATGGTGAACAAGATATTTATATTTCAACTTGCTCTAAGAAACTAATATGTATAGTCATGTTTCACGTAAAATTTTGTAATAATAATCCACCTCTTTAAGTGTTTTTACATTCTTCCAAATAACTAGTACATTGATTCGTTCCAACACCCAAACATAGGTCAATTTGGTGCAATGTGGCCAAGCAACTTTATACTACAAATAACTCTTCATTCACTCCCATTTATAGAAATTTGGTTATTACATTGTGAATATGATTTAGAATTTACTATAAACAAAACATTTTGAGGCATTAGTTATCTATGGTCACTACCTTTAAAAATTGAATAAAATTCAATCAAATTAGCTAAAATTCAATCAAATTAGCTTAGTTACTCTTTAAGAAATTAGTTACTCTTTAAAAATAGTTATTTTCTAAGACAAATTTTAAAAGAACCTATTTAATTGCTATGAATTTACAATCATATATCAAGTATTTTTCTCTCCCCAATATTGCATCAAAACCATGTTTAACATTTCCTTCCATCTTCAAGTATACATGTTGGAAAATAAATAGATGTTATCATAAAAATATACATTCCTTACCACTTAATAGGGTATAGAAAGTAACATGTGCCCTTTTGTCTGATAATAAACAATTGTTGGTTAATAATTTCATCAAAGAGCATTTAAACCATCAGAAATATATTACAATACCCTGGATACATATATAGTGTGAAAAGTGAACAAGAAGGAAGTATACAGCCTAATTCCAATGGAAATCACCCATAAGAGATACATGGAAATGATTTGTCACAGTGATTTCATTTAGTGCCCTTGATATTTCTTGGGAGCTAGGAGCATTGGTGTGGTACACCCTGGGTACATATATAGTGGGAAAAGTGAACAAGAAAGGAAGTATACAGCCCTAATTCCAATGAAAATCACCCATAAGAGATACATGGAAATGATTTGTCACAGTGATTTCATTTAGTGCCCTTGATATTTCTTGGGAGCTAGGAGCATTGGTGTGGTACAAGACTAACACTCTCTAATGTGCGTTTTTTCAAAAAGTTTATTTTGTTGTCCTCTTCTTCTTTTGTCTCCCATAGTATAAGTGCAATAGGCAATTTCATTAGAAGTAAGAACCTTAGAATAAATCATTTCGATGATACATATTTCATTTAAGGAGGGAAACCAACTAGCATAACCCTTATGGGTGGAATCGCAACACATAACCCATATGGAGAATTCTTCCTGGCAAGAAGTCTTTGGGATAATGGGATTTTTCTAGTGGAGAGATATAATTCAATTGATTTAGCTACACCACCCACATAAGAATAATGTGATTCTTCTAAAGGAGCATGAGTCACTTACTCTCTCTCTAACATCGTTCCTACCGAGCAAGGTTGGTTGTATGTCTTTTCTCAACTTACTCTAGTCATTATCTCAGTGCCTTCCAAATAAATTCATTCTAGTACACTAATTGTTGAATCTCCCTAAATAATCTAAAACCAACTCTTTGGAAGTAGGGTTTTGGTTCAATGACAAAGCAATGATGTTTCATATCATGGGTCCCCTGCGAGGGTTCAAACTCCCTGAGACATGTTCACCTCTCATATGGCCCATGCAATTGCCTGTGTAACCAAGCCATTCCTTCTGATGGGGCCAGGTTCAAAATCCAAAAAACCAGTCACTCTGTCATGATTCTACAAAACCAACATCTGAATTAGTTAATGGACCAACCCTAAATAGCTTTCTTTCCTAAACCCAATTGTTTGCACTCTTTCTCTGAGGCTTAAATTCAAGCCATGTGTGGAAAACTTTCGTTATTTGATCTACGACTGGCGTATTTCCTATTCGGAAACATGATTCAGTGTAACGCTCAGGAAAAAATCTGTAGTGGACCTCTTCTAATCCTATCTATGATGGAGTCCATTAATGCCCTATAGGTCCTCCTTCCCACCTAGATCTTACGGTGTTGCAAGTGTATGGTGGTGCAAATCCTTTTCGTTGCAACATAATTGCCATGCAATGAATGACAACCCATCTGGCCAAGCGGCTATTAATTTCTTACATGTGTATGATGTGTTTCTCGCCTCAACCCCATCCATCAATGCATTGAATTTCATACAAATGTGTGCGTCGCTCTTACTAATAGTTTTACCTCACGTGTCTTCCTCTTAGAATTGTGACCTAGTACGTGTTTGGCCTATAGTGATTTCTCTTTGTTTCTATTGTTTTATTTTATTTAAATCTTGAATCACCTTGATTTATTCGATCAGTGAATCTCTGTCAAACCTAGGTTTGAACGCTCACCCCTGCTATAAATGCAGTAAATCTTCCCTATTTCTCAAATTCTCCCTTGCGGCATATCATATTGCTAAATCACCTCCAGTGGTTTGTGCATCATTCTCTTTGTATGTAGATAGGGTAAGTCAAACAGAAATCACGGCATGAGATGGTGGATGTTATTGCATTTTACAATAGAGTAGTTATAGTTGTTGTCAAGACATTGTTTTATCAGTTTTATCCTTGTGATTCCCATGTAAAACATAGCCATCGTTTTGAAGATACATTAAAAAGTGATGGTATGGAAGCATTTAATTTCATGAATACCTTAAGAAATTTGTTGTGAAGAATAACTACATTAGCATAATTTTAACTGAAACATAATATAGGCCCATGTGATTCTTTGATCAAGCACATCCACTGGATCACTTGGATCATCACCACTTTGGAGGCTTCTTGATATCTCACCTAAGAAAGTGTCTATGACACATAATGTCTACATTTCACCAATTCGCTTTGTGATGTAAAACATAGCCATGGGTCTTAAGATACAGAAAAAAAGTGATGGTATGGAAGAATTTAATATTGACTACTAGAGTGGTCAATATTACGAAGCAACATAGATCTAACCTGTTCAGTCATAACCAAGTAGTAGTAGGCCATCATAACGAATCCACCTATCAATCGATCACATACATATGGCATGCATACCATATAAGAGCAAGTGTAACCTTATGCTTATAGTTAGATATTACTAGAAGGGGTAGAATAAAAATTTGGTCAGCCAATGCAAACTCCTCCAACAACTAATGCTTCTTGGATAACCCCATTGTCTAGCAACCCCACCGCTAGTATGGTGCAACAAGGGAGCAAAAGTCCCAGCGCTCACTTGCCTTCGATGTTGTTGCATTCTCATTTTAAGGAAAAACATATTCCTAGGATATATATGAGGAAAATGGAAAGAACCATTACTTCCTATTGCATCTTACGATCTAGATCACAACGCTCGAACTCTGCCTTCATGAAGTGGCATTTATGAGTGGCATGTGGTCCTTGTTGATTTCGATCAACTATCTTATCCCTTCAAGGTTATGCATAGGCCTTCCCTTCAACCCAGTAGTAGATCCACCACCAACATTCAACTGATAAGTCCATAGATAATAAACATGAGTTAATAGAACCAATTTCAATATTTATTGCCCCTAGCATCCGTCCTCCCTCTAGATTTCAAATTGCATAGCAATACATTTAATGGCTTTGAAATTGCATAGTAATATTTTCAATTTCATTGTCAATAGGGACATTTCCATTGTTGTGGCACTTGTTGATAAATGAGAAACTTTCAAGTTTCTTTCCAAATGGGTTGTATCGAGATCAATTAACAGGCAGTATATAACTCCAACATTGCATCAATTCTACGACTCATTCTGAAATGTCTTTTCCTATAAAGTGGATTGATGAGTATTTGGCATCTTTGGGGATATGATTAATCCATTAAGAGCCATTATATAAAACTAGTTCATGCAACATGTGTGAATGATACATACCCTAGCGATTGTTCATAGTATTTTCTTATGATGGAAGAAATATCATGTCCTTTAATACATACCAATAATATTTGATGGGACATTCCCTTAGTCTATTTCTTCCTATAACTTCTAGGACAATATGAATATGTTATTTCTAAGGTGTAGAATTTGAGTTAAGCTATTAGATGAGGAATTGTGTTTTCAATGGTCTTAAGATCAGCGATCTTGATCTAGTTACAATTTTACATTATTTATCCTACTCTATCATTAGGATCCTTTCTCATTCCTTATCTGAAGCTCTCATTAACATTTTGGAGGGAATAAGTATATCATTTTGACAACTACGACATATACGAATGTTAATAATAGGTCTTTAAGCCATTAAGATAAACAATTCATCCAATTATACAAGGTGTCTTTGTGCTTTTGGAAGGTGATAACTAGTCCCATGAAGGAAGTGCAGGCTTATAAGACTATGGAAACCTTGTCCAAAACTACATTAATAAAAAGTTCTCTTCAGGGATACTATAGGGGGGAATAGTTGCTTCAAACTACTTTACATGCATAAGAAAATTGTCCACTCTAGTCTTAGCCTCTCAAAATGTAATACCTCGGTTTTGACCATTTGATGTTTTGGATCATATCATGTATAAATTGTAAATAAATGGATACAATGATGGGATAGAATGACCCCATGTGTATGTCAATTTAGTTTAGTTCGTGTGGTTCGGAGGAATGATTATTATCCTCCCCACCTGGATTCAATTCCCGCAAGTGACATGTTGAGGTCATAAGGAGTATATTGTTGTAATGGATTTGAGATTTTTTGTTGACCAACCTTGTGGCTTGAAGATTATAAGGCTTACCTTGTGTACCATCCTCAAAATGAGGGGAAGTACTCTAGGTTTTTCCAGGCTTTGTAACCTAGAAAAAAAAAAAGAATGACCACATGTGTAAATGACATAAATATCTTGCAAGAATTCCTAGCATGAAGTTCAAGGCCAAGGCCCAACTAGTGAATGTCTAGGCATGTATTTTTGATAAACATGATTTTTATATACCATGAGATAGGCTTTTCATGGTACTCTCAAGGTAGGTAAATATTATTTTAAAAATTAATATAAATATTTAAAGATGGCTTCTGAGAGCATGAGAAGGGAAGAGGAAAGGAGGGTGGAAAATAATTCTAAGTTTCCTATCTCTGCTAACCTTCACCTTTTCAGCATGTGCCTTATTAAAATCCCCAACTACCAATCATTGAAGTTAGGGTTAGTTGATTGGGAAGCCCATCTTCCATAGTTATGAGGGAATGGGGGTCAAGTACAAGTTAGAGAACTGTAAAAGACTCCATCCCCATACAAATTGTATCCATATGGAAATTCAAGCCACCTATTTCCTTGTCCCCTCCCTTCATGAAAAAATCAAATTACCAAATCTATTACTCATTCATTACTTTCTATTTTCCCATTAATGTTTCACTTGTGCTACATGCAAAATCATTTTGCATTAGATTGTATAAGTGACTAAGATATGATGAGGGGATAGAATGACCCCATGTGTATGTCAATTGGGTTTAGTTCAGGTGGTTGGGATGAATGATTTTTATCTTCTCCACCCGGGTTCAATTCTTTCAAGTGACATGTTGATCTCATAACATGCATACTATTGTAATGGCTTCGATCTTTGTTGTTGTCCGGCCTTGTGCCTTGAAGATTCTAAGGTTTACCTTGGGTACCATCTTCAAAATGAGGGGAATTAGTCTATGTTTTCCACTGGCTTTGTAACCTAGGAAAACAAAAATGACCCCATGTGTAAATGATGTAGATATCTTGCAAGAATTTCTAGCATGAAGCTCAAGGCCAAGGCCCAACAAGTGAATTTCTAGGAATGTACTTTTTATAAATATGATTTTTATATACCATGAGGTAGGCTTGCCATGGTACTCTAAAGGTAGGTAAATATTATTTTGAAAATCATTATAAAGGTTCAAAGATGGCTTATATGAGCATAAGAGGGGAAGAGGAAAGGGGGATGGAAAATAAATCTAAGTTGCCTATCTATGCTAACCTTCACCTTTTCAGCATGTGCCTTATTAAAATCCCCAGCTACCAATCATTGAAGTTAGGGGGTAGTAGGTGGGGAATCCCACCTTCCATAATTGTGAGGGCATGGGGGTCAAGTACAAGTTAGAGAACTGTAAAAGACTCCATCTCCATACAAATTTTATCCATATGGAAATTCAGGCCACCTATTTTCTTGTGCCCTCCCTTCATGAAAAAATCAAATTAACAAATATATTACGGATTCCATTACTTTCTATTTTCCCTTCAATGCTTCACTTATGCTACATGCAAAAGAAATTTTAATTAGATTTTATAAGTGCCTAAGGAGAGATAAGTAAGAGAATATTGTGAATTATCGAGAGAGGGGGGAGGTTATAAAATATCACAGAGGATAGGTCGACAGGAAACCATTCCTATTCCATGTATATAGTTTCATATTTAGTGTTCAAAAGCAAAGGCAAAACTTTTTGGGGTTTCCCTAAAGGCATATAGCAAGTTTGAATCCTTATACACACATTGAAGAGCACTAGAGGGAAGAAGATCCCTAAAATATTGTCTTCCTTGTGTAGAGTCGTAGTGGAAGGGAGTGTAATGGTTGGGCTAGCTAGATGGTTACCTAGAATGTTTTGTGATGAATGGTTACCTAAGAGCTATTGGGTTGGGTGATATACCTAAGTTTTATGGACCAATTTTCTTCACCTTGGTCATCTCATAGCCTAGCTTGGGGGTGACATACACAAAGGGCTACCTATAGTTGGGTGCAAAACTACTCATCAACAACCAGTTTGCTTCGACCTTGGTTAAATATACAAGTGCTCCATCTTTAATTTCAATTTGATGTTTATAATCATATTAATTGATATGTAGCTTACTCATGTATGAATTAGGATGAAATTCAATAATTCATTTGTATGTACATGTGGAATTTGAAATTTCCTTAGAGTTAATTGGCTATGGCCATGTATGAACATGAGTGGCTATGGCCATGTATGAATTACTCATGCCTAATGGTGTGTCCATATGATAAATTCCATCATAAGTACAAAATCCTTCAAGCCTACAAGTCTCTTATGTTCGATTTGAAGAATTCTTAAAATGGGTCTCAGAGCCCCGTTTTCTTAGGGGTTACTTCGAATTGTTACTGTCAAATTTGGGTCAGTGCCTATATTCAATTATGAGTTTGAAGTGTTAAAATTGAACATTGTTCATTTTGAACCTTGACTATTCTTATTTAAAAGGGTTCCTTGGAGATAGGCCCATTGGACCTTTATACTTGAAGGAGCTTCATTTGAATTGATTGCTTTGCCTAAGTGTGAAATGTCTTTTGAATGGGATGGAATCCCCTCTCTTTTAAATTTAAAGTGTTATATTCGAAGTGGCCTAGTCATACTTTTCTTTAAAACATGCCTAGTATCCTTGTTTCTCCCCTTTGAATGTTCATTCAAAGAGGTTAATAGCTCATCAGGGACTTTCAAAAGATGTTTTTTCAAAGGGACATAATAATTCATCAAGGAATTTTAAAAGATTATCTTTCAAAGAAGTTTGATAGTTCATTAGGGAATTTAGAAAGATGTGAAGGTTGACTTTTTGAAGATTCCTTATACTTGATCAACGACTTTCAAAATATGTCCTTATGAAGAGACCTAATAGTTCATCATGGAATTTTGAAATCTGATCTTTTGAAGATGCCCAATAGTTCATCGGGGACTTTTGAAATATACGAATATTTATCTTTAAAAGATGCTTAATCATTCATGAGGGACTTTCAAAACATGTGAAGATTGATGTTACAGGAATATTCTCATGCAGACAGGTGAACTTTACCTTGGAGTACAGACCCCTCTACCAAGACAGAAAACTACCTTTGGACATTACCATTTCCATAGATTCATTTTACCCATCGAAAAAGAGAGAAGGAGGGGAAGTATGATGTACCACACTTACAACGCTTGTCCAAGCTGTTCCAATCTGTGATTTCTAAACAGTACCTACATTGGACAATAAGAAACAAATGACTATCTCCTACTCTAATGGATTAGACAAAATAAATCGATCTATGAAGATTAAGATGAGCATAGACAAGTACACGTAAACACATAATAGAAGTAAATAGGACAAGTATATTAATGAGAAATTCAAAAGGAAACTTACAATCTTCAGATGGCATTGCAACAGCCTCTCCAAGTCCTTCTTGTCCAACCCTTGCTCGAAAGATCCACAATCAAAATAACAATGCATTGCTGATTTTTTCCTCCCTTGTTCACCATGAGAATTTCTCCATTTATAGGCTTTGAGAATCTCAACCACCTTGGGTATATTTGGAATTAGTTGATGATATGGCTCCAAAATTTTTGATATCTCCCTTAAATGCATCCCCAGAGTTAGATTCGAGCCA
This sequence comes from Picea sitchensis, assembly GCA_010110895.2. Taxonomy (NCBI): domain Eukaryota; kingdom Viridiplantae; phylum Streptophyta; class Pinopsida; order Pinales; family Pinaceae; genus Picea; species Picea sitchensis. Next base: position 75,382 of record SNQJ01S0002517.1, read on the forward strand.
AACCAACTCGATCCATCCATAGCTATATTTAAAAGAAAATGGGATTTCTTCCAAGATTTCCTCAACCAACTCGGTACTCCCTTAGAATGGGCAACAGAGTGCTACAACGCTCCCTGTGATATGGACAAAGAGTGCTAGCGCTCCCTGTATATGAGAAGGGGAGCGCTAATCTTCCCAAAAGTTGTCAAGATGAGCAATTCCCATAGGAAAACATTTGTTTCGACTATCAGATGATGGGGATTCTTCTTCTAACATGCTTTAGGGGTTGTATCAAGTGTTTTCATGGTTTCATTTGTGATGCAACACTTACAGAAAGAGAATGCGACACTTATGACACTTATGAAAAAAGTGTGACACTTACGACAATGATGATGTATAATTGTCAAAGCGATGAATTTTTATGTGTAACATATTGCCCCCAAAAGTGTGAAGTCAGAAGATGAATGTTGATGGTCGAAACACTTTTTAGATTCTTCGAAGCAAAGGTATGGAGTTGGGGAACCTCGTAGAAGATGCAGACAACCATCAAACAATGTTAATGTGTGTTCCATTCCCGAGGCATGCATACCTATGCTCATATTATAAGTGACTCTAAGTATGGCTGCATATAAATACACTACGAATCCATGATGATATTGACTAAGGATATGGCCACCAGAGATACAATGTGGATCCATACCTTTGTGGCATGCATTGATCATAGCCACGAAAAATACACAATGGATCTACAAGATGATAAAAGATAGCCATGAACCAATACAACGTGGATCTATGTGACAACATATATATCAGCATGCTCAAATGATCTCCTTCACAGCCTGGGCAAAGCAGAAGACAGAGTGAATGCTCAACCCAAGTTCTTCATCCCAACCCCACTCTAGTACGAATCTATCCATGTGAATAGATGAGTTTATGTCAAACATGGTAGAAACAACTTGATTACCGGTCATTGAAGTATATTGTTAACAAGTGCAAGATAAATCACCATTGATGTCGATGATTTTCAAGGTACTTTTAAAGTATAGTCCAGTGAATATGAAAAATGTGTTGAAGTCAAACATTCGTGGAATCAGTCGGTGACGGTTCATTGATGAATACCCATTGTTGAATATGAGGAGGCATGCCTTTGAGGCATGTAGGTCCAAAGGTGTTGATGTGTTCCTAAGTCTATTTCCCAGATAATTTGTTGAAGTCAACAGAAAAAGACTCGTCGAAGGAGGGCATTGATGTATCCCCCATCAATCAACACAAAACTTGTCACGTGGAGGTGATAAGATATATTAGATGAACATGATTCTACACAGGTATGGAAACTGGTAACTTTGTGTATGGTTGACTTTTGAGGTGGCTACTTCCCTTGAACATTGAGGCACGATGTGCAACTTGGAAGCATAAACTCAGAGTGGACCAAAATATAATGCAGTGAGAGCCGAGGCATTCTTTGGATGGGTCAAAGGAGTGGAAAGACGCATAGGATTAGTTTAGTGTGGAGGTTTAATGGATTATACAAGTTTTCAATGTGGAGTTTAAAACAAGTTCCATGTTCAAGAGCAACTACAAGAGCTACTTTAAAAAAATTCAAGAAACTTGACCCACTTCCTTGATTTTTTTCCCCCATCCAGATAGATGAGTACCTCTTTTATATTTAACGAGATTGAGGATGATAACACATGCTCAATATAACTCACATTTGGTAAGCTCCTCTTCCTTTATTTAATGAACTGGAAGAAGTAAGGGTTCATCCCCAGATGGGCCCTTCAGTGTGTAATTTTGTGATTCCATAGAAGGAAAACTCGGTAGTTTTTCATGTTTAGAGATTTTGAAAAGAACTTAAAGGAGACTCCAGGGTTGTCCTTTTTCGTAATTTTAGTTTCTGAGGTCCGAAAAAAAGATATAACCTATTACTCGAATGATGCCCTTTCAAACCTTTTAACGAGTGTGAAAGGAAGAAAGATCACTCAGCAATATTTTCATGTTTAGAGAGCCTAAAGGAAACTCCAGGGGGTTCATTTTTTGTATAGCCTTTACAAGTCTGAAAAAAAGTGATAAAAGTATACTTGATCACATTCTGATGTATCTATGAGCACGAGAAAGAACAAAGACTAAGCTCATTGGCGTTACGAGGTATTCGAAGGATCTCTGCTCAAATTCCTGTAGAATCAAGTTGTTTTGGGCAAAAGATATTAGTAGCTTTTCAAAAAATGACAAAAAACCCAACAATAAACTTTATAAAATGTGAAAAGGAGAAAAGGAGAAACAAATTACCAAATGGGACATATCAAATAAAAAATTAGGGCAAGAATTCATTTTCACCTTTGTTTTACTATTCTCCTTTTCCCTTTGAGTTTTTTCCTCTTTTGGAGTGATTTTCAGGAGTTTGATTGCGAGATTTGTGAGTGGAAATTTACGAATCCGTCTGGATAAGGTTGGTTCTCTCCTCTTTCTCATTCATTTGCATGTTTTTTTATTGAATTTCAACCTTTAATTTAAGAGTTTGGGCTCCTTGGGAAGCCTTAGAGCACCGAACTTGATCGACGCTCCCTCAAGCAATCGAGGGGAGAACCGATCGAGATTTCAACGCCCTGGTATGTGCATTTGGGTAATGCTAGAACTCTATTCTCTCTTTTTAAGGAGCGCTAGGCACAAAAATTAAAAAACAATATTGATTTTTAGGCTGGAAAAAAGGTAAATGTTTCTTTAAAAACTTAGCTAATGATGATAAATCCATGACTTTGCAGGTTTTCCTCATAGATAATCATGATTGAATGGAAAGAACGTGAACATGAATTTGATTACATCACTTCCTTTAATACCCTCAAGCGAGGGCGGCCTTACGAAATTGTGGCTTGCTAAAGTACTTCAAACTCCAAAATATGAGGAAAGAAGTTCTTTTACTCAAATATTTGATCGGTTTATGGGATAATGACGAGCAAGCACTCTGAATAGGATCACACGTTCTTGAGCTCGACATGGATGATGTATACTTCCTGATGGGGCTCTCAAGGAGAGGATCACCTATTATTTTGTCTCGACATCGGTCCACTCCACGATCGACAGAGGCATATGTTGCCCAGTACTGCATACCAAGGTCACACTTGGTAGGAGGAAGGATTTTCATAAAATAAGTGATGTATTTATCTCTTCTATTCATCGAAGGAAATGAAGGAAGTAATAGTTTCCATCTCACTTCCAAGTCCTAGATATCTTATGCCATTCAGTGCTTGGAGCCTAGGTTATTCAACTAGAGTCCAGGGTTTTTAAGGAACATTCAGGAGCATGTCTCCAAATGTCGAACGGGTAGGCAAAAATAGTTTGGGTATGGATCCTTCTTACTCTCATTTTTCCTAGAGCGAGTTCCATAGATGAAATCGTAGGTTGCATTGATAGCACGCCCCGCGAATGAGCCCCGTATGGAACGGTGAATTAGTCTTTCCCCTAGGTTGGGAAATGAACCTTTGGCCTTTCGATTTATTGTTGACTTCTTTACATGGTGGAGGAGGAAACTGGTGGTGATCAAGGATTTTCCATATGTTGGGGTGGACTTTAGGGAAGGTGTAGATTTAGTGCTTCTCGAGGGTTCACAGTGGGATGTATCAGGTACGAGATATCATAACCTTGTACCAATATTTTTCTATTTTTTTTACATGTTTTTTGTTGTACGATGAGGGATATAAGTCATTTTGTTTTCATCATGTTGAGAGAGGTGTGTCATGTTTGGCAGAGATTCCAGTACTAGGATGTCGCGGAGATGATCAGGCAGCGGCAGAGCATGATATTGGAGTAGGAGTACTTTGAGAGGTGGAGAGGAACCTTCATGGTTTGACCATGGGTGTTCCCTCCATGAGGATGCAATATGAACACCTACACCTTCAGAGACATACAGTTGGGGTACCTGAATATCTCAATCATTTGATATGATGAGTGGCGAGAGCAGTAGTGTGTTATGTTGAGCACAATGTGGTGTAGGGGAATGGGTAGAATCTTCGGACACTTTTGGTATTTATGATGGTTCTATGGGCATAAAAGGCCCATGTTTTTCCCTTTTATGTACTTTTGGACGATGTATTTTGAAAAAAAAATTGCTATCAAGCTTATATATAAACGAGATTTGTGGTGGTTACTTATGTTGCATTTTTTTTTTATGTGATATTTTTATTCATATGCTTTATGTCCCAAATGTTTATATATGCGCAATATACCAATATAACATATAATTTGCTAAGGAATCTGTAATCGTATTGAGTTCTCTCAATATATGTCTGTATTCTAGAAATTCAAAAGATCTTTCGAGACGGCGAACCCTTAGATGGAGACGTAGTAAAAATGGGTTACGAACGACGTACTCACAGTTTAGTTGATGGACCACGAGTTGAGAATTAAGGTTGATAATGAATTGAGATATACCTAGAGAAGAGGATTTGGTTAAAAGTCCAATGATGGCATGATATTCTGCAACGTTATTAGTCACAGATCCGAGGAAAATTCCTCCTGAACTCACTAACTCATGAGAGTGGTAAATGACCCAAGCTACAGAAGCGATATTCTGGGTATGTCAACTAGTGCCATCCACAAACCCGAAATAGATGGGAAAGGATGATTTCATCTGTGCATTCAATCACAAATAAAAGTATAAGCAACTGGGGAAAAACTCATGAACGCAAAAGAAAAGACACACCATGTCAAAAGTATATAGTATAATAATGTACAAAGCACACATGCAAGATATTATATGCATAGTACTTCTTGAGGTAAATCCCATTTCGGGGCTCACCAAGAGATATCCCATCATAATCTACTAACTCATAGGTGCCTATATGTAATACATGTTTTATGATGTATGGCACATGCCACATGGGTTCTAAATTTCATGCCCCCAGTTTGTCATGATCTTGAGCATAGACCAAGACTAGATCTTCTTCTGCAAAAGTGCGAGGTTGGATGGACTTATCATATTGATTTTTGATGTGTTTTTTATATGTATCGTTGATGAGAGCAGCATTGCGATGGGTTTCATCCATCTTGGTTAGATATAAAAATTGTTCCTCTTCAACAAAAGTATGGGGTAGGAGCTCTACCATGAGATTCAAAGAGGGAATATCACATTCGATCGGTAGCACCGCTTCTATCCCTATACCAATTGGAAGGGTGTAAATCCAGTGGTGGTTTTAACTAAAGTTCGATAAGCCCAGAGTGTGGAGACGAGATGCAAATTCCAAGAGGTTTTGTTCACTCCCACCATGCTTTGAAGCATGGTTTTCAGAACTTTGTCGATGGCTTCAACTTGTCCATTTTCCTGAGGGTGGTAACGGGATGAATTTTCATGGTGAAAACCTAAATTGGTGCGTAATTCACCCATCATCTAGTTCTAGAAATGGGATCCATGGTCAGTTACAATATCTTGAGGGGCACCAAATTCAGTGATGATATGATTGAACACAAAAAGTGTTTCATTTCGGCCATCGTTAAGGAATGTGCGCATAGCCTTAGCCCATTTAGTAAAATAATCGACGGCAATG
>SNQJ01S0002517.1:90117-150712 GCA_010110895.2 Picea sitchensis
TATAAAGAAGTGTAAGCAATGTAATGAAACATAGTGAAGAATATTGTCATTGTAACAAGAACGTATTGCTTGAGGAGTGAATTCCTTACACAAGGAATAATATATGGTGTTACCCTACCTCAAGGTTTTTCTCTAGTTCTTATGTTCAGTATTTTGGTGAATGGTTTGGTTTATTCTTGTTGATATTGTGGGTTTATTTTGAGATTTATCAACATACATATTCAGGTACTTAACAGATGCAAACTAAAATTTACGTCTAATGCTTCACACTTTCTCTAATAATGAAAATGGTTCACTACTATGATTTGAAAAAGAAGAAGCAAAAACACACAAACAAAGACACTCTCAGCAGTAAACAAGAGACCGAAAGAAGAACAACTACCAAACTATTCACTCAAAGAAAAACACTAAGAAACCAAAACTCACACTTTATAGTCTTTCAGAATTGAGTAAGGGATCAAAGATAAGAAAAAAAATACTATGATCAATTACCTTCCTTATGAAAACCTACAATCAATCAGATAATCGAGAAGAGCGTCAAAGAGAAACCAATTTTGAGAAAAACGGTCAATTTTTCATTAAGGAAACACAAACTCAATAAGGACTAAAAGAATGAAAGGTAGAAAGTTTGAGTCAAACAGAGGACAAGATCTGACAGAATAAGATATGAGTCGGAGAAAACAATCCAAGGACCATGCCTAGCAAGCAAGAAAGTCTGCAATTTTTTAAATAAAGAAAAATTAGTGCTCTGGTAGCCAAAGCACCAGAGTGTTGTAGCGATCCCTGGTAGACTCTAGGGGAGCATTGATTATGAAACAACGCTCTGACTTAAACCGTAGAATGGCAATAGTTCTGAGGAAAGTTTGAGAAAAACGTAAAAATCTCAATAACTCAGGAAAATTCAGTAAGAGTCTTTGTGAGACAACTTAGCAAAGACAAAAAGATGTAAGAACAGATTAAATTAGCAAATGGGATCTAAGGATAGGAAAAGATCATAGACAAACCAAGGAAAGAACAAATTGAAAATTTGATCCCCAATGGAGTTGCCAATTTCTGTTACGGAAATATTCCCCTATGGACATGTGAACTTTCCCTTGGAGTATAGACCCCTTTACCAAGACAGAAAACTACCTTTGGACACTACCATTCCTATAGATTCATTTTACCTATCGAAAAAGAGAGAAGGAGGGGAAGTATGATGTACCTTGCTTATGATGCTTGTCCAAGTTGTTCCAATCCATGAGTTCCAAATAGTACCTGCAATGGACAATAAGAAACAAATGACTATCTCCTACTCTAATGGATTAGACAAAATCAATCGATCTATGAAGATTAAGACAAGCATAGATGAGCACATGTAAAAACATACTAGAAGGAAATAGGCCAAGTATATTAATGAGAAATTCAAAAGGAAACTTACATTCTTCAGATGATGCTGCAGCAGCCTCTCCAAGTCCTCCTTGTCCAACCCTTACTCGAAAGATCCACAGTCAAAATAACAATGCTTTGCTGATTTTTTACTCCCTTGTTCACCATGAGAATGCCTCCATTTATAGGCTTTGAGAGGCTCAACCACCTTGAGTATATTTGGAATTAGTTGAGGATATGGCTCCAATAGTTGTGATATCTCCCTTGGATGCATCCCAGGAGTTAGATTTGAGCCAAACCAACTCGATCCATCCATAGTTGACTTTAGAAGAAAATGGGATTTCTTTCGAGATTTCCTCAACCAACTCAACACTCCCTTGGAATGGGAAACAAAGTGATACAACGCTCCCTTTGAGATGGACAAAGAGCACTAGCACTTCCTATATATGATTAGGGGAGCGTTGATCTTCCCAAAAGTTGCCAAGATGAGCAATTCCCATAGAAAAACATTTGTTCCTACTATCAGCTGATGGGGCTTCTTCTTCTAACATGTTTTAGGGGTTGTATCAAGTGTCTTCATGGTGTCGTTCATGATGAAACACTTACAGAAAGAGAATGTGACTCTTGCGACAAAAGTGAGACACTTACAACAATGAGAATGTAACCCTTTCTAAGTGTGGAATTTTGATGTGTAACAATTGATCTTTCAAAAATGCTTGATAGTGCATCAGGAGCTCTCAAAAGATGTGATGATGATGGCTTATTCTGGATAGATGGGATCCAAAGCCACCTTTGGGAAAGGTTCTTTTTCCTCCTTGTGTGCTCCAACTCCAAGCTTAGTGGTAGTGGAATTCTCAATGGTAGAGAAACAATGGCCAGTGTGCAAGATATTTCTAGTGGAATTTCAATAGCATAACCTTATTGGATTGTTATATTCTTTGTAATGAAAGAACACTCATCAAAGTGTTTAGTGAAGGTGGATTGACAAGGTGATGAATTAATCGACCAGTCAAGTCGATTCGAAGGTTGAAGTGATCGACCAGGAAAGTATAAGGTCGAAGTGATCGACCAAAAAGGTATAAAAGTCAATCGATGGGAGATTGAGTGGTAGATGATTGGAGACTCACTGGGCAGTAGAATGGTAACTTATTGGTCCCGAGATTTGAAGGATTATGGCCAATCATCTGCGTGGATATGTAATTGTTTTTTGGGAACCAGGATTTAGGGTTTTGCATGTCATAAATCATATAAATAAGGTTCATTGTGATTGTAATAAGTTGATGTTCATGTTGATGTTACTAGTAGCATATTGGTCATGTAGATGCAAGCCGAATTGGATATAGGGTTGTTCTTGTGTAAAGCAAGAGAGTAGGATGATAATTGTGTCTTAGGAGAAGACCAATGTTAGTCATATATATCTTTATTTTATGAATGAATATGACAACAAGAAAGCAAGATGCTCAAGGAATGATGGTTTCCCTGGTTAAGAGTTTCTAGGGTAAAATATTTGTGTAATGTGTGTGATTGACATTTATTTTATGCTTGAATCTGTCTTCTCTTTCTTGGTTAGTTTTCTCTACATATGGTGTCAAAGAAATTTTGAGAAGATATTGGATCTAAGCTAAACCTAAGTCTAGTGGAAGTTGTAAGTCAATGATCTTTAAAGTTTTTCTTGAAATAATGGCAAGTAGCTTGAGGAAAGAGATCGAAAAATTCAATGGCCAAAATTTTGAGCTTTGGAAGATTAAGATGGAAGATCTCCTAGTAGATCGAAAACAATGGGTATTTGTGAGTCCCAAAACAATTTCGAAAAATATGTTGAGGGAAGAATGGGAGAAACTCTAGAGAAGGGAAAAGAATATGATTCGACTTTGTCTTGCAAATTCTATATTGTTGAATGTCTCAAGTGAATACTTTGAAAATAAATCATGGTACAAGTTGGGAAGCTTGTGCCAGTTGAAATCCCTGGTAATTAAGTTGTTCCTTCAAAATAAATTGTATCTTCTGAGGATGAGTGATGGGAGATTAGTAACAAAGTACGTGAATTCATTCAATATTGTAATAAGTCATTTATCATATATGTATATTAAAATCATTGAGGAGGATAAAGGTATTATCCTGTTGTGTTCTTTACCAGACTCCTAGGATAGCTTAGTCATGGCTATAGCGAATAATTCGAACAAATTAATGCTTGAAGACATGGTTTCATCTATGATACCAAATGAAGTGAGACGGAAGAACACAGAAGGATCAATCAAGGATGCCTTGATGGTGAGATTTTGACCGATTGACAGAGCTAAAGGTAAATTATTTGGTAGAAAGTCTAAGTTGAAGGGTAGATATAAATCCTTGATTCGGTTTTTGAGAATATTTTGAAAATGTGGTAAAGTTGGGCACTACAAAAGAGACTGCAAGTAAAAAACCACTGATATCAATCCAATATTCGACACTAACCAAACAACCGAGAGAAAGAATACTCTATATAAAGGAGGCAATGTGTATCTAGTGTCAACCAATACACAATCAGATCATGATGTTTGGTTGATCGACTTAGGTGCATACTTTCACATGACACCCCATAGAGAATGGTTTTGTGAATATGAGAGGTATGAAGGGGGAGTTGTATTCTTAGGGGACAACTTGACAACCAAAATTGTTAGAAGAGGAAGAGTTCGACTGATACTACAATATGGGAGGAGCAGGACCCTTCCAGGTGTGTTATGTATTTCGGGTTTGGCAAGAAATCTAATATTTGTATGGAAAATGGGTGATGCAAGCATGCACACTTTATTTCAAAAGGATGTGTGCAAAATAGTCAGGGGAGTGATGATCTTAATGAAAGGATTTTAGATCATTAGAACCCTATACAAATTGTTAGGAAATTTTGACTCAACTCAATGTAACAACATTGTTGTTCCTGACATCGAATCGACTTGACTCAACTCGAGTTGAGTCGATACAAGTCAACTCAATTGTTCTTTGTCAAGTCGACCTGACCATGTTATGGCACTAGATAATGGGACATATTGGTGAAAAAATAATTTGATATATGCACAACAAAGGTATGGTCAAAGGTGTTGTTGATTGTAATTTAGAATTCAATTTATGTGAACATTTTATATATGGAAAACAAAATCGGGTTAGATTCACATCTGGAGATACAAGGGAAAAGGGGATTCTAGAATATATACATAGTGACATGTTTGGGCCTATACCGGTCCCTTCACTAAGAGGATCTTTGTATTATGTTTCCTTCATAGATAATTTTTCCAGGAAGACCTAGCTATGTTTCCTACGGAAGAAAATAGAGGTTTTCAAGAAATTCAAAGTGTTTAAATCTCATGTGGGAAACCAAACAAATAAGAATATCAAGGTGTTGATAACTAACAATGGAGATGAATTACGTGGAAAGGATTTTGAGCAGTTCTATAAGCAGTGTGGCATAGCACACTAAAATACCACACCATATATCTCACAACAAAATGGATTTTTTGAAAGAATGAACATGGAGTTGATGGGTAAGGCAAGTATCATGCTCAGTGGTGTTGAGCTCACAAAATAATTCTAGCCAGAGGAAATCGATACTGCAAAATATTTGGTAAATAGGTATCCTTCATCAACATTAGTCAACTTGACTCTACATGAGGTATGGTTTGGTAAAAATCCTTCACTTTCACATATCATAGTCTTTAGTTGTAAAGAATTTATGCATGTTCCCAAGGAAAAGAGGAACAAGATGGGAAATAAGGAAGTCAAGTGTATTTCCATTGGCTACAAGGATGGAATGAAATGATATAAGCTCTGGGATCCATTGTTGAGGAAAATAGTGTATAATTGAGATGTGATATTTAGGGAAGTCGAAACAACTTCCAAATCTCAAGAGGTTCAAATGGAGAAAGAACAAAAGAAGTTGGTGTTTGAGTTGAGGAATGAAGAACATGATTCATATGGGCGGACCGAATCAGATGAAGAGGTGGAAAAAACTACTATGGTTGTAAGGAATTATGAATGAGAAAGGAAACAAGTTGAAAGGTATATTCCACCTAATTTTCGTTCTACATTTGTGTTATCTGCCACTGACGAGTAGACCAAGTTGGTTAGGGAGGCAGTTGAATTGACAAAGGTAAACTCTGGAAGGATACCATGTTCTAAGAAATGGAATCTTTGCACAAGAATGAGACGTTGGATTTGGTAGAGATACCTAATGGAAGGAAACATGTTGGTAGCAAGTAGGTGTTCAAGAAAAAGTTGAACGCAGTAGCTCAAATTGAGAAATTCAAAGCTCGACCGGTAGTGAAAGGATATTCCCAAGTCGAGGGAGTCAACTCCGGTAAGATTTTTCCCCTGTTGAAAAATTATCTTTCATTAGAGTATTAATGTCTTTGGATACAACATTTGAACTTTATATAGAGAAAATGAATGTAAAGACAACGTTCCTACATGGGGACCTAGAAGAAGAAATCTACATGAAACAACATGAAGGGTTTGCAGTAAATGGAAAGAAAGATCTAGTGTGCAAATTGAAGAGATTTTTTTATGGTCTAAATAAACCACCAAGGACGTGGTACCAAAATCTTGACACATACATCCTTAGTCTAGGATTTGTGAGAAGAAAGGTTGATCATTGTGTATATTCCAAGAAAGAAGTTGGTTGTTTCGTATATGTATCCTTGTATGTCGATGACATGTTGCTATTAAAAAACAACATGGATGCAATAAAGGAGGTGAAAATCCATTTGTCCTCCAAGTTTGACATGAAGGATCTCGGTGCACCAAAATTCATTATGGGAATGGAGATCAAGAGAGATTGGGCAGTTAGAAAGCTTCGGTTAAATCATAGAAAGTATATCGAAATAGTCTTGAATCATTTTAACATGCAAGATTGCAAACCAGTCAAGGTAACAATTCTTATGGGAGGAAAGCTAATTGTTGAACAATGTCCAAAGACAAAGGAATAAATAGAGGACATGCCACATGTTCCCTATGCTATTATCGTTGGAATTTTGATGTATGTGATGGTCTGCACTCGACCAAATATTTCTCATGTAGTGGGAGTACTGAGCATATACATGTCGACACCCGGAAAAGAGCATTGGACTATAGTCAAGAGATTGTTCATGTATTTGTGTGGCACAAAAGAATGTGTTAGATGATATCAAGGCAAATTTGAAACTGATAGGGAATTAAATGTACATAGATTTATCGGTGCCAACTAGGCTATAGATCTAGATCGACAAAGGTCGACCAATGGATATGTTTTTGAGTTGTTTGGTGGAGAAATCATTTGGACGAGTAAGTGATAGGTGGTCGTATATTTGTCGACAATAAAGGTTGAATACATGACAACCACTCACACAATAAAAGAAGCCATATGGTTTCATCGACTGTGTTTAGGAATTGGGTTTGAGTAGAAAGTTATGAAGATAAGTTGCGACAGCCAAAATGCAATATTCTTGGCAAATAACCCAACTTACCATTCCAGGACTAAGCATATTGATGTATAATACCATTTCATGAGAGACATGGTGGAAAGAAAGAAGGTATTGTTGGAGAAGGTGGACACCTTGGAAAACATAATAGACTCTTTGACCAAGTTTATGAGTGTTGTGAAGTTCTCTTGGTGTAGAGAGGCACTAGGAATTGATGCCCTGGGTCTATGAATAGAATTTCAGGTTCTCATGTATCATCAAAGAAGACAACAAGTGGAAGAATTTTGGGTTGTTATATTCTTTGCAGTGAAATAACAACCACTTGATTTTCTAGTTGTGGTGTATCGATTGGGCGATGAATTGACCAATGAGTCAAGTCGAGTCGATGGTTAAGTCAAAGTTCAAAGTGATCGATCAAGAAAGTCGAAGGTTGAAGTGGTCGAATGGGAAAGTTGAAAGGTCAACCAACAGAAGGTTGACAGGAGGTCGAGTGGTAGCCAACTGGAAATTGACTAGAGGTTGAATGGATAGTCAATTGGTAACCGATTAGGATTCGACTGTAACATAATCCTGAGATTGAATCCATTCATCTGCATGGATCTATAACCTTTTTTCAGGTTCCATGATTTAGAGTTTTTCATGTTGCAAATCCTATAAATAAGGTGTGTTGTAATTGCAATAATTTGGCGTTCATGTTGATGTTGTTGGTAGCAACTTGTTCATTTAAATGCAAGTTGGTTGCAGAGTTTATCTTATTTAAATCAAGAGAGTAGGATGAATATTGTGTCTTAGGTGTATACCAAGGTTAATCGTGTAAATTTTTATTCTATGAATGAATAAAACAACGAGAGCAATATGCTCAAGGAATGTTGGTTTTCTCAATTAAGGGTTTCTAGAGTAAAATATTTGTGTACTTTGTGATTGTCATTTATTTTATGCTTGAATGTATCTTTTCTTTCATAGTTAGTTTAGTGTGAGTGTTAATTTTCTCTACAAACCTTACTATGAATTATGGATGAAATGTGTGACCTTAATGGATTTATTTATAGGTGAAATGGTAGACCTTCTTTTGGAGCTAACTTCAATGTGAACTATCCTAATGCATTAATGAATTAATGGGATAAAGATGACAATGAAGACTAAATAAAACCTTATAATTAGTAATAATGGCTTGACAAGGTCCACACATACCTACTACACCATTTTTGGGAGGTGCGTAGGCATTAATGAGACATACAAATAATGGTTTTTTACCTTAGATCATAACAAAAATTTTATGGAATTTCTACATGTTCCACACACGAAAAATGAATTGAATATTGTGCTATGACAGTTTGGTCAACTTTTTGGTTCGACATAGCTCATTATGAGATGACTAAGGTCACATGGTGATGAGGATGAGGGATAAATCTACCAAAGTGTTGTTTCCATATGGAAATGCTTAGGACAAAATGGGTTTGTAAAATCAGGGTGATAAGATGTGAAGTTGTTCTTTTGAAGAGGCATGATAGTTTATCGATGACTTTAAAAGGGTGTACTTTCAAAGAGACCCTATAGTTCATCAGAAAAATTTTGAAAAATATGATGTTAATCTTCAAAATACATCCCATAGTTTATCAAGGGATTTAGAAAGATGTGAGGTTAATATTTCAAAAGGATTGATAGTTCGTCAAGACTTTTGAAAGAAGTTTATTTGAAAATTCTTGATAGTTTGTATGTGTGTGGGTGAGTGTCTTTTGAAGGAACTTGAAGGCCTTGCCATTGAGTAAATATTTCAAAAGAGACATAGTTGTTGAAGAGGGTCGATGGCCCAATATATATATGATGTCTAAAAGAGGGCCCATTGTAAGTTCATTTGGACTAATGCGATGGAATTTCAAATAGGAAATTGCAAGTGCCCTTCAACCCATGTAGTAAAGGGGTTATTCCAAATGAAAATAATTGAGGAATCCAAGAGATTAATCTTGATGAAAAGAACACAAAAATCCAATAATATTTGAACAATTGAATTTTCCTACGCATAGGGAGAAAATTTGCATCATTGTCAGGCCTCAAGAAAACATCTAACTTCAAGGTGTTTGACACTTTCAAAGTTTGAGATCATATCACTATGTAGTTTTCAAATAACCTTTATCATATTGGGCCTTGGAGAGATTTTTAACTTCAGGCAACTTTTAAACTTTTGAAAGGAAAATTTTATGGAGGCCTTGCAAAGCACATTCACTTTGAACATCGTGAATTGGCCCAACTTCACAAATATTTTCCCCTCAATAAGGTAAAAGAACCCAACAAACTTAGGGTTCCAATTACTTCAAAGATAACTAAAACCTTCTAACATTGTTTTGGTATGAAACCCTTCAAGACAAGTAGATTCCTTTGAACTTCCCCATTTATTTCATAACATAGTTACACAATCAATCAATTCAATAAGGGTGAAGATCAATTATCATTCATCATTCAATAAGTAGGAAGATGCAATTTAGGTAAGATTGCAATCATAAACATAAAAGGAAAACAAACCCATAAGCATCTCCATATGAGAAATCATGCATTTCATAAATAATTTGACTCTAATAAACCCAAAACATCTAGCATCATCAAAAGCGTCATAAGGGAAGTACAATGAGGAAAAACTTAATGACAAAGCTTATGAAAAATTAAAAAAAATTAACAATGCCCCCCCAAAAAAAAAAAAAAAATTGAAGACTTGAGGCTAGTTGAGGCCTCGACACCATGTTCAAAAAAGGGTTATTTACATTTCATTTTCTCCCATTTCATATATGTGTTTTCCATGCAAGTATATTAATTAGAAAACTAAAGGAAATAGGTCAATGGACCTCACTTTATCTTCTTTCATTGCTTATTCTCTAATTAGATTATGTGTGGTTGCAATTGTTTTATCTATATCTAACTTGTATACTATCCTCAAACACCCCAATTATAGGTCATTCATATACATAATCTCTTATTTAACTCAGTAGGCTATCCTTCTCATCTTTCTTCTCTTCCCATTTCCTTATTTTCCTAGTTTTCTCTCAACAATTGGGTGGTGACTCCAAACCCACAAAACATTCCTTATATGCCAACCATGGCTTTGGTAGTGTGGTAACTCACTTCAAATTACACCCTTTGTCCAAGTTTAAATGCCTTGTTTAAATAACATTTTAGCAAGCTCATATGGTATGGCATGTACAAACTCATCATCTCTTGTGCATAGCTTGAAGAAACATTTATGCCTATCCATTTCAAAATTTGTTGTGTCTTGATATTTCCAAACCAAATGCAGAGGAACCCTTTGGCTCTCCAATTGCTTCAATCATTATATTATACACTCTATCCAACCAATGTCTAGTTAAGGTCTCTACTTTAGTTTACCAAAAATAGTATTGTTAATTTATATTTTTAGCCCATGTCAATAGGCGAAGACTATAGTTCCTGCATGGGTGTTTTTAGATTATTAGTCCTTGTCATACTTTGGTCCCCCAAAATCTTTACTAAATGGGGTGAGAAACTTTTTCCATTTTACCTTCTCTAGTTACCATTTTACTTTGGATTTTGTCCTCAACCCAATGTTATTCCAAAGAATCATGCTACCCTTATCTGGTAGTTCTACACTACTTTTGAAAAACTCTATCTTCTACCAACTATGCCTAAGATTCTGGTGATAAGTCCTCTATGGTGGGACCTCCTTATATTCTTGATCTAGCATGGAGGCTCATAGAGTTTGATTCTCCATATTCACTACTAAATTGTTAGAAATGTGTGTGCATATATGGGGTTAGACTGAGTCTATAGGCATTATCATGGTCCTTCTTTAATACTTCAAAAGGACCATACTGAAAATCCTTGATCTTCTTGCCATGACAATATTTCCTTTTAATTTGTAACCAAACTTTGTCTCCCACATTGAATGATTTCTAGTTTTTTGCTAATCATGTTTGGCCTTACATATTTCATATGATTTCTTCAATGTCTCCTATAGTTACAAATCAATCTGCCTAATCTTGTCAACCAATTTATATAATTTGAGTGCTTCTTATATGATGTCTTCCCTCCTCCCCTTGTTATCCATATACAACATCGAGGGGTGAAGGTGGAAGAGCGAGTTTCAAAAGGGGACTTACTGTAGAAGTATGGACTACTTTGTTATAAGGGTGTTGAATTTAGATTATATTTTCATCCCATGTCTTTGGATGCTTCTAATTGTAACCCCTCTAAAGTTGTACCAAATTACTGTTAACTACTTCTATTTACACCCTTCGTTTGTGGATGGCATGTTGCTGAATATCTCAACTTTGTGTCCATATTCTCCAAAGTGGTCAAAGGAATTGAAAAATTTGGTATCATTGTCTGAGATGATTCTCCTTTGTATCCCAAAGTGCACCCACACCTATTCATAGGAATTGTTTGTTTCTTATTGTCCTTTGATGATCTTTCTACAAGGCATAAGAATGCACATCTTACTACTAAACACATCAACTACCAAAAATAGATAGTCATGTCACGCTAATTGTTTGTAAACCACCCACAAAATCCATACAAATGCTTTCCCAAGGTCGAGTAGCTACAGGTAAGGGATGGTATATGGTTTCTATTACTGGGGTTTCCTGAGTACAACAAAGCATGCATCCTCTAATACCAAGCTACATCTTGGGTGCATTTTTGGGCAAATACATACCTTTGTAACTTGGCAATTATCTTCCCAACAATGACAAAATGTCACGCAACCTTGGAGGTGTGAGCCTCTCTAATAAACTCTGATATTTCACCTTTAGGAACACAGAGATTATATAGCTTATAGAGAAACCCATTTTGGATAATCAGCCTTACATTCAACTTCTTCTACATGAATTTGGATATGTAATTGTTGATACACTTCTTTGAAGTCCTCATTTCTTATGTATGCCTCTTTGTATGAATCAGGGTAAAAAGCTCCATGTGCATAAGAGTTCCCAAAGTTGTGATTTATGATGTGGGTGGCCTTGAAATCATATACCAACATTAGTGATTCCCTTCTTATATTTGATGACTAGATGAAATTGTTGCAAAAACCCCATCCACTTATAGTGGTTGGTTTGTTGAAGCGTAATCTGGGCTTGTAATTGCTACAATGGCTAGTGATCAATGTGGATAATGGTTTTTTTCCCATCAGATAGTGCTTCTACTTATTAACATCTTGAGCGAGGCATAGAGTTCCTTATCATATATAGGGTGGTTCAAATCCCCATGAAACATATAAAAATGATAGCACACTGACTTATCTTCTTGAATCAAGACCAATCCCATAGCATATCCCACTCGCACTCATCTCCACTTTGAATGGATTCTGCAAGTTAGTAAATGTGAGAACTGGCGCTTGACTAATTTTGTTTAATCTCATTGAAATATTTTTTTATTCTTCTCCCCTTGGAAACTCTTACCATTGGTTGCTATAACATGAGTGGGTACAACTACCATTGAAAAGGATGCTATGATATTTCATAGGTATTGCATTGTTCCAACAAAGCTCCTAAACTTAGTGACATTAGTATGAATTGGCCACCAATAACGTACTCTAAACCACCAATGACCATTGAAACTCTTAAGGTTAGCCAGAAGTTGATGTTTTTTCAGTCTCTAACACCTACATAAGATGAGATGTGATATTCCCAAGTATATCTATAAACCAATATGTCATCAAATAAACTCCATATCCAAATGAATCTAAATATGGGCATAATATATCATTCATCTGAAATGAGAAAAAACGTAGTTGATGCATTACATGAACCAAAAGGCATTGTTGGATTGTTATATTCTTTTCAATGAAAGAATAGTCTGGCCGGAATGTATATTGATGTATGTGGATGTATGGATTGGTGAAAATTGACCAGCAAGTCAATTGAGTTGATAGTGAGGGTCGATGGTTAAGTTGAGGTCGAAGTGACCAACTAGGAAATTGAAGTCGAAGTGATCAAAGGAAATTCGAAAGGCCAACCGATAGGAGGTTGACAAAAGGTCGAGTGGAAACCAACCGGAGACCGATTGGAAGTCGATTAGTAATCGACTAAAGTGAATTGTAATAGAATCATGATATTCACGGGATTGTAGTCAATAATGTACATGGATATGTAATCGCTTTTGGGTGTTGTAAATCCTATAATAAGGTACATTGTAACTGTATTAGATTGATGAATCCTTTAGAGGATGTTGTTGGTCATGTAGATGTAAAGTCAAATTAGTTTGAGGTTGTTCTTGTGTAAAGCAAGAGATTATGATGGAGGTGTGTCTTAGGTGTAGACCAAGTTAGTCTCATGTAACTCATTATTCATTGAATGAATAAGACAACAAGAACAATATGCTCAAGGAATGTTAGTTTTCTGGTTTTGGGTTTAGGGTAAACTCTCTGTATTGTGTGTGATTGTCATTTATTTCTTGTTTAAATTAGATGTTTTCTAGTTGGTTTAGTGTGGATATCATTTCCTAACATGTGGTATCATATCTATATTTGAGCTACTTTGGTAATGTGGTATCAGAGCATACATGTTTCTCTATGCAAGTCATCAGAACAAGGTTAAGAAGATATTGGATATGATCAAACCTAGGTCTAGTGGGAGTTGTAATTTAGAGATATTTAAAGTTGTACTTGAAATAATGTCAAGAAGTTCGAGGATAGAGATAAAAAATTCAATGGCGAGGAGGTACAGGCACTGGAAGCATGGGGTGAAGAACATCTCCTTGTCAATCAGTAATGAGCAATAGTACCCAGGAACCATTATGACAGAATGTCGAGGAAGAATGGAGAAACTTGAAGAAGAGAAGGAGTATGATTAGGCTATGTACATTTGTGTGTTGGAGTGTCTGGTGAAGACTGAACAGAAACTATGGGACAGTTGGTAGCTTGTACCCTAGTGAAATCCCACAGTAAAACAAGTTATTCCTTAGAAGCCAGTGTAACCAGGATGAGTGATGGTAGCTAGGTAATAGAGAACTTGAATGCATTCAATACTATAATGGAGTAAATTGTTAATACATGGATATTGAAATCATTGGCCAGAAGATAAGTGTATTAGTCTATTATGTTCTTTACCAAACTCATGGGATAGGTTAGTCATGGATATAAGGAGTAATTCGACCATACTAGCACTAGAATATGTAGTTGCATATCTATTGTCAGAAGAGAAATGAGGCGGAAGAACAAGGAAGGATCTACCAAAGATGTCTTTATGGTGAGAGGTTGATCGATCAATAGAGATAAAGACTAATTCTCCTGTAGAAAGTCTAAATCAAAGGGTAAATCTAAATACCCAGTTCAGTCAGCGAGAAGATGTTGGAAATATGTGGTAGAAGTTGGAATTACAAGAGGCGAGAGCAACATAAGTTAGTTGTTATCGACAAAGTGAACAATGAGAGAAATATTACTCTGGATAAAGGAGGAAATATGTATATGGTATCAATTAGTACACAATCGGATAAATATGTTTGGTTGATCGACTCAGGAGTATCCTATCATATGAAACCATATAGAGAATATTTTTGTTAATATGAATGATATGAAGGAGATGTGTTCTTGGGGACGACTCAAAAACCAAAATTTCCGAATGGGCAAGAGTCTGACTGACACTACAGAATGGGAGGAAAAGAACCCTTCCATGTGTGCTACATATTAACGTTTTGGTAATAAATATGATATATGTCAGCAAAATGAGTAATTCAGATGTGCACACTCTATTTTAGGATACATCAAAATGGTCATGGTATAAATGGTCTTCATAAAAGGAGTTTGAATTGGAACACTATAAAATTTGTTAGGGAATTTTGACATGACTGGATGAAACAATATTTTTGTTCGTGAAATTCATTTCGACTCAGCTCGAATTTGGTCGAAACAAAATAATGATTCATTCATCAAGTCGATACGACTAACATTATTGCACCAGCAAATGGGACACAATGGAAAAAAAAGGACTTTGATTTATGTACAATAGAGGTATGATCAAAGGTTTTCTTGATTGTAATTTGGAAGTCAGTTTTTGTGAACATTGCATATATGAAAAACAAAATCAGGTTAGATTCTGATCTGGAGTTACAAGGGAAAAAGGGATTATGGAATTGATACATAGTGATGTGTTTGGGCCTGTACCAGTCCTTTCACTTGGTGGATCCATGTATAATGTCTCCTTTATGGTGTTTTCTAGGAGAACCTACGGATCTGTAACATCCTCAAGCTAGCTGAGGTCCATTGTGTGTGGAATACTCATAAAAAAATTAAGATTTTCTGTTAACTAGTTTCCTATAGCCTATCAGATACAATCACATATAGATTGAAATACTTTATGCTACCATTAAATTGATGCATCTAAATCATTATGACATAAACACGAAATGAAGCTAATAACTCACAAAACAACATTTAAAATCGTTCTCATACACATAGTAAAAACATAACAATTAAACACATAAAATATCACAACAACGAGATTAAACACTTATCTTTTTAAATGGTTTGCAGCTATTGCTTGGGATGGATGTTCCACCAAACCATATACTTGATGTTATAGATATCAACAACAATTCACCCTCTAGGTGGGGCTAGTAATCCATAAAAGAGGTGGTCTCTCATTGTCCACTCTATGCTCAAAAATCCCACAACCCGTTGGTATTTTCCTACAACTATCCCAATTTTCCACCAACCCTCTTCCTCTCAGCACGCCTCTCGGTCAGATATTTATATGTATAAATTCTAGACATCAAATCATCAATATAGGAGCGTAAACTTAGAGATGCAAGCACAATAAATGCAGGATTAAAGCCTAAAGTAGTTCATGACTAACAAGTAAGCTTCTAAGTTCTAATATGATGCTTCAAAACAAAATCACTCTTCATTGCCTAACCTATTGAAAACATAAAATAAAACCACTACAAAAAAATTTCTCTCACTGGATGCCTGACTAAATAAATCCTTTGTTGTCTCAAAAGTTAGAGGATTCCATTTATATTTTAAATTTCCTTGTAACTAGTTGTGAAGCAAGTCTCTAATTCAAATCTTCAATGATATGTATAGTCATGTAGGTTGCTAATGTGATTGAAAACATGCATTTCAAAATAAAACGTAAATTGTAACTCAATAGAGATATCACTTGATCATTGGACTAATGACATGGTATTTTTATGGCACAAATCACATTCTTTCATTCACCATTGGAATGTTCATGTGATACAATACAAAATATAGCTTGTCTCTTAGTCTTCAATGGAAGATTTAGTCTTTGTAAGAATCCACACAACATAAATCGAAAGAAATCTTAATCAATTCTAGCAATGACCATATGCTTGAGCACCACCATACTTATTAAGACCACATTGTTGTCACCAAGTTATCTTTTGGTATGGATGGGAATTTATCTTTCCATGAATCAATGTTATCTTTTGGTATGGATGGGAATTTATCTTTCCATGAATCAATGCTTTGATAAAAATAAAAATAAAGGGAAAACAAACTGGCATAAAATAAACACACTTGCATAAAATGAAATAAAATACCACCATGATCCATTTGGAGTGATTTCCATTCTCCCAAGAACAAGGTAGCTAACTAAACTACAACATTGTAAACTAAATCAAAGCATACTATTAATAGAACTAAAGAATGACAAACTATGTGAAGAGAAATACCAAGAACTTTATTATATTCCATCATAATTTGGACATATGCTCCAAGAGTCCTCCTCTTGGAATGGAGAATGCACCTTATTTATACACGAGTTTGCTTTGAGAATAAGATAAACAAGTAATAAATTCAGATCCACTTTTCTCTCATGTGGTTACAACCATTTACTAATAAGTAAAATCTAAAAACCGACTAGTAAATGATTACAAGATCTTTGTTAATAATTCAAAACAAATCACTCTAATCTTGTATATGGCCCAAGATTCTTTCCACACCAAAGATAGTTGATGATGATCCAAATTTATGACAAATATTCAATGGTTGAAGACGAAATTCGAATTTGGAGCTAAGTGGCAAAAATAATCATTGTTACAAACTCCAATTGTACTTGTAATCATCACCGAACTAACCCAACTTTCAAGGCTAAGTGAAAACATGTTATTTTTCTAATACTTAATCATAAATTCACTTAAAATACTAAAATAAATGCATTAGAAAATTTCTTGAACCTAAACCCACATAAATCATGAAAATGGACTTAATACAAGGTTATGGGAAGCGGGAAATGATTAAAAGTGAAGGGAAATTATGTGAAATAATGGTAAAAAGGATGGTAATTTGGTGACTCAACACTTCCCAACCCAAGGAATGTACCCCTTCATTGATCTCAGTCCCTCAAGCATCCCATTCATTTATTAGTGTCTCTCTGGCATGGGTAACAAGAATCACTCTTCTGGGAAACTCAAGGAGCTCACTATTAGGAAAACTACCAACAAACAACAACAAACATTTGTTGTTACAATGAAACTCACACAAGAGTTCACTCTTCAAGCCTGAAAACTTGGATCTTCAGTCTTTTTCTCCAAATACTATCCATAAATTCTCCAGCATGCTCTAGAATTCGCCCTCCATGGTCACTCCATCTCGAAGCTCTCTTTTTTTTGCTCTCTACTTGTTCTTCATGCCAAAAACTTGATTGTCTAAAATTGTTGTAACTGCCCATATGAATTTTCCTCTCTTTGGCTTACTTGCTTGACTCACACACTTCCCCAAGATGATTGTACTTGTCCCCCATGCTCCCAATAACTATGGAATGTGACTTCTCACACCCAGCCTCTTACATGCATTCAATGATTAGCTTTGGGGACACTCAATCAGGAAATAGAGTTTAATACATAATGATAATAAAATTCAGGAATGTGGGTGGAATTAATAGACATGGGTAATTACCCCTTTGGACCCCTCTCTTATAAATTATCCTAGACCCTCCCCTCTCTTGTGGATTAATTCAACCCCCATATTTATCCATGTACCCTTACCAGATGGCATCACATTTTATTATTAAAACTTAGAAATACAATTCGCATATACATTGCCTCGTTGTAGCCACACATTATATCTACATTAAGAATTAATTAAAGTGGGAATTATAGTGGAGACGTTACATTCCCCCTCTTCTAAAATTGTATGTTGTCCTCGGTGCACACTATGCTGATATACATATACAAATTTACATCATAATACTAAGAAATGCAATTTTTGCAATTTCAGAACTACAACAACTATTCCAACAATAAACTCTTGTTCCTCTCAACCCACGGACCTAAGGAGTGCACCATTTTTTTATCAGGGCTAACCCAAGGAATGTACCATTCGTTTATCAGGGCTAACCCAAGGAATGTTTCATTCTTTTATTAGGTTCCCCAACACAGGTTGGCTAGGACTCTGAGATGTGATTTCAGAATTCTAGTTGTTCAAAATGGAGCCTTGAAATCTTATATTCTATTTTCTTCAAAATTGACAAAAAATTATGGGTATTCTTCCCACATGTTCTCTTCATTCTCCCATGTAACATATTTAGGACTGTAGCAGGTCCATTGATCCTTTACCATCCCCATGGCTTTGTTCCTAAGCACTTTGACTTTCCAGTCCATGATGCATACTAGTTCCACCTGGAAATCTCCTCCGTGCTCCACCTAGATCACAATCCAATCAATTGTGTGGTTAGGGTCAGTCCCATGTTTCCTTAACAATGACACATGAAATAAATTATGCACTCTCATGGATGTAGGCAATGCTAGAATGTATGCAACTAGCCCTATATTTTCTAAGATTTCAAAATTTCCACAATATATTTTTGCTAGCTTTGGGAAGCTTCCTAATCTTAACAAACTTCTTTTCGCCTTCACTTTTAAAAACACATGTTCTCCCACTTTAAAATATCTAAAAAATATGTTCTTGTCTGCATAAATTTTCTTCTTGTCTTGGGCAACCTTTAGATTCTACTTGATCTTTGCCCTTTGCTCTTCCAACAAATATGGCCCAATAACTGCTCTGTCTGCTGGATTATCCCAATTTACTGGTGTGTTACACTTTCTTCCATACAATGCTTCAAATGGGATCATTTTTAATGAGGCTTGATACCCATTATTGTAAGAAAATTCAACCAAATGAATATAATCTTCCCACTTTGATGGTTAAACCATCACATACATTCCAATAATGTCATCAATTATGCTATTAGTCCTCTATGTTTTCCCATCTGACTCTGGGTGATATGTTGTACTAAGATTTAGATTTGTCCCAAAGCCTTTGAACAAACATTTCCAAAAATTGGATGTAAACTTTGGATCTTTGTTTGAAATTGTTTCCTTAGGCTCTCCATGTAGCCTAACAACTTCTTTCATATATATTTCTGCAATATTTGTTGTCTTGTGCGTAGTCTCATGGGAATAAAATGTGATGCCTTAGTTAATTTATCCACCACCACCATGATAGAATCATGTTGTTTCACTATTCTGGGAAACTTTGTAATAAAATCCATTGTAACAACTTCCAACTTCCATTCTAGAATGGGCAATGACCGTAATAACCCAGTTATGTGTCTATGTTTAGTCTTCACCTTTTGACATTCTAGACATCTAGCTATGTAATTAGCCACTTCTTTCTTCATTCCAAGCCAAAAATATTTGCTTCTTACAGCTGCAATTTTCTTTTGATATCCTGGGTGCTCAACATATGACACATTGTGCATTTCCCTCATCATTGCATTTTTTAGCTCACTAGAATTTAGCGCATATACTCTACCTTTATACATGAGAATTATATCTTCTTTCAACTCATAATAATTAAATTTTTGTTGTGAATTTCCTTGTTGTAATGTTTCTTTTATTTTCAAATTTTGTTGATCTGAATTTCTTGCTGCAAAAATTTTATCTTTCAGATTGGTCATGTACATGTTGATGGCTTCAATATGCATCTCATGTTCTCTCCTACTGAGTGCATCAACCACCTGATTTTGTTTGTCTTTGATGTGCTAAATCTCAAAGTCATATTCACTTAGAAATTCAAGCCATCTAGTTTGTTTGGCATTTAATGTTGGTTGTCCAAACAAATTTTCATACCACAATGGTCTGTCCTTAGCTCAAATTTCCTCCCCATGAGGTAATATCTCCACATTTTTAATGCATGCACAATTGTTGCTAGCTCCAAGTCATGCGTAGCATAATTTCTTTCATGCTCTTTTAATTTTCTAGACTCATAGCATACCACATTATCTTTTTGAGTGAGGACTCCACCAAGCCCTTCCTTGCATGCATCGGTGCACACAACAAAATCTTCATCAGGATCTATAATCTTCAAGATTGGCACACTTTTCAATATGTCTTTCAGCTACTGAAAACTCTCTTCACACTTAGGAGTCCACTCAAACTTCACTCCCTTCTTTTGCAAAGAAGTGATTGGGATTGCAATCTTTAAGAATCCCTTTATGAATCTTTGGTAATAACCGACAAGATCCATGAATGATCTGACCTCCAAGAAATTCCTTGGTGATGCGCACCCTTTAATGGCCTATATCTTCTTGTGATCCATCGATATCCCATCTACTGAAATAATAAGCCCGAAGTAGTGAATCTTCTTTTGATAAAAGTTGCACTTACTTATATTAGCATACAATTTATGCTCTCTTAAAACTTGCAACACCATTCTTAAATGTTTCTCATATTCCTCCTTTGACTTAGAGTAGATGAGTATATCATCTAGGAACACAATTACAAACTTGTTCAAGTGTTCCCTGAACACTCCATTCATCGGGCACATAAAAACAGTTGAGGCATTTGATAATCCAAATGGTACTACTATGAATTCATAATGCCCATATCGTGTTCTGAATGTTGTCTTCCTTATGTCTTTTTCCTTTATCCTCACTCGATGATAGTATGGTCTCAATTCAATCTTAGAAAATATTCTTGCACCTTTTAGTTGATCAAACAAATCATCAATCCTTGGAAAATGATATTTGTTCTTTATGGTGACCTTATTTAGTTGTCTGAAATCAATACACAACTCTTAGAATGCTTTGAACCTTGCCTTTTGTTCCTTCTTCATCAAGGCATGTGATTGTCTTGTTGTAAAAGTCTAGGACATCATGGTGTTTTTCCAACCAATCCATGCCTATTAGACAATCATATGAACCCAATGGTATGATGTTTACATCTACCTTTGTACTAGGTCCATTAATGTCTATTGGACAATCTTCAACTAGCTCATTGATTTTCCTCTTAACCCCTATGCCTAATTGAACTAACCAAGATTTATTATGCTTACTCCTTTTCAAGTGAAATATTTCAACAATCTTAGAGTTTATGTAACTATGGATAGCTCCAGAATCAATCAAAATTTCTATGGGTTGGTTATCAATCTTTCCTTCCACTTCAATCATGGGGGATTGATATTTTTGCTTGCTAGTTGTCTAAGGCTGCCTAAATTCTTGGCATGTTTCCTCCCATGTCTTCCATTGTTTTAGCCTCCTAAATGTTGTGGGCAGTTCTCATTATTTCTCCCCTATGAGGGTATTCCCTATATAACTGATTTCCCTCACATCTCCAATATTGTGCAAGTTGTTGCCTTGGCCTTTTCCCAAATGAATCTACAGTCTTGTGCTCATTTTGGGTTGATTGACCTTGTTTATTTTAGTGGGATTTACTCTTGGAAAAAGGTGGTGTAAAACCTTTATGTCTTTGATCCTTTTTACCCTTCATATTGTCATTCCAAGATTTTTGGAAAAATGGTATTCCTCTGCTTTACTCACAAAGATGCTTTTCTCTCCTTATGGCTTCCTCTAAAGCCTTGGGGTTATCATTGTATCTTGTCACTATAGAAAGAGGGTAACCCACTTAATAACTTTGTATTTTGACCTTCTCATCCTTTATGAAGTGAACATACTTCAACAATTCAAAAAACCACTTCTCATATTCATCCATTGTCATGCTTCCCAACTTGAATTCAAAGAACTCTTTCATATTCCTTTCATAGTAATGCTTGGAAAAATATTTCTTTTGGAAATGTCCTTTGAACTGCCTCCATGAGATCCTCTTCTCATCAAGGTGTCCAGCTTGCTTAAGTTGATCCCACCACATGGCTCCCTTTCCTTGCAAGTGGTAGGTTGTAATCCTAGCTTCCAACCTTGAGGGGTAATCATATAGCTAGAAATATTTCTTCATTTCCAACAGCCATGCCTCAACCTCTTCCCCTTTCCTATGTGTTGAGAGGTCTAATATCCCTTTTACTCAACAGCAGGAACTAAACTCCCTCAAGAGGCCCAATTAGACTCGTAAGCATTTGATGAGTTGTAAGGTTCTCCATATTCGTGATCTGGCTGGAATTATCGAAGGGCTTTAATCGTGATTAACAGATATGTATTTTCTGCGAGGTCTTTCCTCAGGCTACGCAGTTCTCTTTTTGGTTCTTTTTTCTTAATATTTATAACAAAATAAAGATAGAGCTTAATCCAAATGGCAGAGGGAAGTGAAATTGTATGTTGGGGGAAGGTTGGGTTTTAGGTTACCTTTATACCTTAGCATGCAGACGAAGAAGATCTAAACTACTTAAAACCAATATTAATACCATTTTGATTAGTAGACATTCAACATTATCTGAGATAATAGTTTACAGAAAATAAAACATACAAGTGACAAAAAGTTAGCGCAAGAAAAGTAATTTTCAATGCTCTATTATCAATCGCAGGTTAACACAATCGATTTCTATTCATCGAATAAAATAAAAGAATTGTTACATCATTATAAGATAACTTTAAATAGCAGATACAACAACTCTTACTCAATATAGCAGCAAAATATTGAATCACATTCACCCCTTAGATGATAGAAGTGTCTTTGGTTCTAAACAAAACTTCTTAATTGAAATAACTTGCATACAAATAGTTCCCTTACAAAATTCAAGAGAAAGTCTTTCTCTCCAAAAACCATCGACCCAGGTGTCCAAGGTCGATGCACTTATTTATAACAAAAATAACTACACTAAAAATAGCTACTAAAGTTGTGTTAAGTTAAGAAAACGCCACGTGGCGGATCCCATCTATTTTTTCTCTTTTGTTGTTCTTTTGATCATCTGGTGGTTTTACTGAAGTGGATTGTTCTTCTCATACTCTGACCTCTTGATGAAGAGATCTTCGCATGTATTTGCATATGGTAACCTGTGTCTATCCATTGGAGTGGATAGGACCTCCTTTATCTCTATTGCTCATTCCTTATACTTGATTATCTTGATAATTAAGCATTGTAGAATTGCAAGAACTTTGATCGGGAGTTCCATGAACTTCTTCACTTGACCCGGGATCATGCTTGAAATCTGTGAAATATGTGCTTCCCATGCGAGGTCTTGCTCTTCATATTGTTCAACTATGTCATTCAAATCGGATAAATCCTTCGGTGGACCAAACTCTGGTAGGTCAATGTTCTTCATTTCTCGATTTATTTTCTACCAAATTTTCTCACACTCTCCCCATATTTCATGCATTTTCCTCTGAGATTCCTAGACCATGCTCACCCAGTGTTCAGTTTCCTTCCTTATCCGAATGATGTTGCTATCCATCAGCAATCGGATGCCATGATCTTCTATAACTCGGCCCTTCTACACTTTTTTGATGTAGTATATCCGCTCTAAGGGTTCATGTGCATTTTCATACCATCGTTTCATGTCTTTACAGGCTTCCAGCCCCATGGGGGTATCTTCTTGGAAATCATCTATACGAGCAATGAAGAGATCTCTTTCACTAGTGAATTGCGCATACATTTTTCGGAAATCACTCTTCAGGAATACCACTTCCTGTGTCGAATTCTGGTAATATTTTGTTTGATGTCACAGATGGTCCAGTTCTTTCTTCAAGGAAACTACCTCCCTTTCATCCCTTCTCGCCCTATCCAAACTAGCATCGGTTATATCCATACCTCCTCCGATTAGCTCAGTCATATTAGAATTTTCTATGTCAAATATTGTTTCCTCTGTGGTTAGGAGAAGTGTGCTATCGAGCGTGAGCCTCATTTTCATGGTAGTTCTTTCAATTATAGATTTCCTTTTCATGGCGTAAGCAATTTCCTATATATCGGCGATTTCATCTACTGGTTCAGAAATCTGTTGATCTCCCCAAAACAAAGTATTGCCTAGGCTTCCTTCCCTATAGAGATGTTCCATGGCAGGTTCTCTTAGTTCCTCGGCAGGGGAAAATTTTGTATGCTCTGGTGACTTTGCCTCCTACTAGTTCTCATTGGCTGGTGGAATCTTGGTCCTAGATGGGGAAGTAGGCAAAGGATCGGCATTAGCTTGGGGTTCGACTGTTGAGATGTCGATTTCTTGTTGTTTCATTTCTTCTTCTTGTTCATCAGCACCCAAGTCATTCTTGGAGTTGTCATTCTGAGGATGTGTTCCCAATTGGTCGAGAAATTCAGTGTCCAGAGTGTTTTGTGTCTCATGGTCTCCTTCCTAGGGATTTGGGATCAAAGCGTCGAAAATTGGAGCAGATGTTATGCGCAAAACCTATGAACTTTCCTCATTGTCATATATGGTAATTAAGTCTATGAGTATTGTAGGCACACCCATCCCACTTGATGCTCTTGTTATCCTCTGCTAAAGTGTAGTACTCAATGGGGATCCTGCCTGTGGTGACATGGGGTTGGGGTTTTGTTGGTCGACGGTCTCCTCTGGTGGAATTATCCGTGATCCATTTAGTTCTTACTCGGGATGGCTTGTATCATTCAGGGTAATCCTCAATGGTTCTATCAAAGGGTTGAGTGGGGGGTCTTCGTCAAATATTTGTATAAATCTTTCGGATTCTTCTAGTAACAACACCCCCCTCCTTGGTGTCGTTGTTGCTTCTACTACTATGTTTTCTTTTCTTACCCTGAGGGATTATTGAGATTTTTGTTCTAGCATTTCAACCTACTCATCCATAGTCATTTCTTTGAATCTGGTCATATTGGGTTTATCCTTTCTATGGAGCAGCTCCTCCCAAACCTGGGCACCCTCTATAAATATTTCATCTTCAAAACTATCATGAGAATACGGCCAATAGGAGGATACCTACAATGCGTGTTGTGGAACTAAACATTTTGGATCATGCTTGCAAAAGCGGCATGTGGGGAATCGATACTCAAGTTGATTTAACCCTTCTTGTTTCTCTTGCGCAATGTCTTTGACCATATAAAATCCTATATGAAAGTCATAGGGAATGAAATCTCTCTTCTTATCCTTAACCGGGGAAGAATTATAACCTTGTAAAATAGTCTGGTAACAAATCTCTCCCAATATGAGATGATACAGGACATGAAAGGGGAGTAGGTGGGGTGCACCAATAGCTCCAAACACCCTGATATAGGTTCTTGTCTCTTCAAAGTACCAGTGGCCAACTTTAGCTATCATCTTCGTACAACGCTGATGTGGACATGTTGACAAGGAAGTGCAGATATTACACGGGAACTGGGGAAGAGACTTAGTCATATGGACTATTTACACGACAAAGACACGTGGCTTATTTATTTTGACCTCTTTGTGAGAAATGTTTTTCAGAATCGGTGGCTTTCTTTAAACATACATCCCTGGCTATAGCATCATATCCTATCGATGTCGAACAACGTATCGACGATCGACGATTTGTGTTGGTCAATGTTTCGTTGTTTCAACACTCGGAGTTCATCGATGCCAAAAAAGTATCGGTGATCATTGATCGGTAACTTTTTATGGTTGTCCACATTTGTGGCTTATATCTTGGATTTTATCGATGCCGAAAATGTATCGGTGATGTTAAAGAACTGTCTTAT
The DNA here is from genome assembly GCA_010110895.2 of Picea sitchensis. Taxonomy (NCBI): domain Eukaryota; kingdom Viridiplantae; phylum Streptophyta; class Pinopsida; order Pinales; family Pinaceae; genus Picea; species Picea sitchensis. Next base: position 115,680 of record SNQJ01S0002517.1, read on the forward strand.
AGACCAAAATTTGTCAATCAATGATCGTTGAAAAAGGTTCAAGCCATGTATATTTTAGGCCTTTCATGCCATGTTACTAAAAAGATCAATCTGTTAATAACTTCAAACCAAAAAATAATAATCAATAACAAGACTCAATAACATAATATAAATTCATCCATCCCACAATGTTGACTCTGATTCAAAAATGATAAGTGGTACCCAAAAAGAAAGAAAATTAACAAAATATTTTAGGGTGTTGAGCGCTTAACAAATGGCGATTCTCTGGGTGAAAACAAAATCTATGCTCCTTTCCTTGGGCTTAGCCTGCGAAAATTGGTTGAGAAACCCTCTGGCTTTATTCTATTCCTTTTTCAACAGAACCTTTTCTATCAATGTGTACACAAGTTCTCGGGTTCACAAATATGGATCTGCCTATGGGATTTAGCTTTACCACCCCCTTTCCTTTTAACCTCAATCCATGCCCTTTCTAGACAAGAGTCAAGTAGGGCATCCATTGGCATGAGTCCTTTTAGCTATCATTCATTTTCTTATAGTGTTTCTCCTCTGCCAGCGAGTGTCCATAGTCTAGATGGAGTCACCCCAACATCACAAACCTTGCCCCACTGCCAACGAGCATCCATAGCACCGCAAAGTTATCTGCATACCCTCTCGGACTTCACACTCTTTTTCATATAGATCATTTTTCATCTGGAAGAAATGCCAAGAGTCAGTTAAAGAGGAAGATATATGTTTTTGAAAAGGTGAAAGTATTAAGGTGGGGGCTTTCCTGGATCTGTCCATAAGTCATGTGATTATTTCCATCTAGCTATCTTTCCATTTAGCGTTACCAAGCCACCAGGCATATATTTCATTGCTTCCCCAAGTAGTATGCTTACAAATACAAATATGATTTTTTGGAATATTGTACTTTCCCAACGTCTCTCATTTCACATGTAAGTGTAGGTCAGGAGAAGAGTTTTTTTTACTGTATTTATTAAAATCGACCACTGCTTTTACAGAATACAACTTGTAAAAGAAAATAATAAACAAAATAAATAAAAGGAGTTTTTGATCGGTCTTCCCTAAACCAACACCCTCATCCTGATCAAAATGTATGCTAAAAAGAAACAGAAACTCAAACAAAGCATCAAAAGACACAATTTTTTTTAGGAGAAGTATTGTTTTAAGGCTTGGCCATTCAACGGGAGGGTGTCGGATTCCCCCCTCATATTTTGCAACCGGTATGTACCCACCCCGATCTTCTCAGCCACCTGAAAAGATCTGACCCATAGATTTTGGAACTTTGAGTGTTTTCCTTTGGACTTGTTTCCTTTATCCCACTTCAAGACTAGGTCTCCTACTGATCCGAAATCGGATTCAGAAGCCTGACAGGGCTTGAAAAATGCTCAAAAATGAAAGTCCTCGGAATCCGACGAAACCAACACCATTGCGTCCGGATCGTCTTCCTGATTCCGGTGGTATATTTACTTTGTCAAACGGAGTCCGTATGAAGAAGATATCGCATTATGTTCGCCAAGCCAAACAGGCAAAATTTTGGATGTTGACTGTACCTATCTGTATAGTCCGTACAGGACACGTGGTAGGTTCGTACAGTACATGTGGCGGCTCCAGGTGTTGACATGTGTCAGGCATATTTGGCACTTTTAGCGTACGGTTGGACCAATCCTGAAGTGACAAGTGTCAGCACTGGAAGGGTGACACGTGGCACGGGTGACGTCAGCAAGATGACGTGGCAAGGTTGACTGGACTGTATGGCTTCCGACGTGGCGATGACGTGGAAAGGATGACTGGGTGTACGGTATGTGATGATGTGGCAAGCGATTATTGGTTGATGTGGACAAATCATCGATTGACACGTGGCATGCATCGGTTGGATGTAAGGGTGCCACGTGGCCCAATCACGAGCTGCCACGTGGCACCCCGGTTTTAGTCAATGAGGTCTATGTTAAAATAAATTGGAGTTCGGGGGACTAGAACCCCGGACCTCCCACGGCTACGCCTTCACAAGTTTCGTTCGACCAGCAGACCACCCGTTATGACTTATTATGTATACGAGTTTTATTTTATTTAAAGTTGGCATATGTAATTTTTGGCGGGGGTCGGGTCGGGGCTTAGCCCCGACCCACGGTCATTTGATATGTATTGTGGCTGGCAGTTATGGGAGTGCGGGTTTATAATATATGACCTGTGGCTATATGTATGTGACCACGCGCGTTAGCCCAACGGTTATGTGTTTTATCCACGGCCATATGTCCTACACCATGCGACCATGTGTGAGTGTAGAGAGGGCTAGCACTTAGCCTACGGCTAGCGCTTGGCCATATTATGAGCTCATATGACCATTTAAAGGGGCGCGCGCTAAGCCAAAGGGGTCTAGCACCTGAATTAACTACAATATAGTTATAAAGTGGGTTTATAACCAACTTTTTGGTTTATTAAATGTAATTAAGCCATTTTTAATGTAATTGGGAGTTATTGGGTGGTTTTTGAGCCTAACTTCTTGGAGGAAGTTGGAGATGGACAACTACCTTCCCAACTATTTAACCAAGGCCATTTTGAGGCCATGAGGAGAGATTTTGAGAGCAATTCAGAGCATATATGCTGAGGAGAAGCCAAGTCAAAGCCAGTTTGAGGCAGGGAAGTCGTTGAGGAAGAGATGTTGTCGGATCGTTTCTGAGAGCTCCGGACGTCCGTTTTGCGTGCCGTTCATTGTGCATGGTTCTAGAGATCTGGGCGAACATGACCAGATCAGTCTTGAAGCCATTCGGCATTGTAATGATGTACCATTGAGCTTTCGAACAGAAATAAAGAAACCTTCCCCACAGAGAAAAGGCCCGGAGACGTAGGCAAAGTTGTGTCGAACTCCATTATCAACCTGTGTATTATGGTTTGTTGTTTTTCATTGCATTTCAGATCTGCATATATGTATATGGCTGTATAATTCATTTTATTTTCTCGTTCTTTCGCTAAGTTTCTCAATGGTTAATTCATTTTATTTTCTCGCTCTTTCGCTAAGCTTCTCAATGGTTAATTAATGCATGCAACAAAAACCCAACCATAAGTCATTCAAAATCCCTCGGACGGATCAATGTGGTATTAGAGCTAGTTGACGCTTGGAATTGAGTTTGCATGTTAACCGGGGAAGAGCACATCTCAAGGAGGAAATGGCATCTACAGAGGACTTTCTCAAGATGAGAAGGAGTTCAGATATTCAGTGTTTTCCATGGTCGAAATGGTGAAGGTAGGTTATGAAGACTACTTGGAACGAAAGAGCACCTGCCTACAAAAGCTTCCAAAGAAAAAGGAAAAGAAGCGTTGAAGGAAGTGACTTCTACATATGTTTCAGAAAAACACACATGAGGTATGCAGTGAAGGCTACTCATCAAATTTTCCTCATTCTCATCAAGTTGGTTTTGGTGCATTCAAAAAACACACAAAAGGTGTAGGTTTGAGAATACTAACCAAGATGAATTATGAAGAAGGAAAGGGCCTCGGATGTAGAGGTCAAGGCATTGTAAATCCTATTGAGGTTGAGGAAAGGCTTCGATACTTAGGATTGGGATATTGCAAAGGGGACTCGAGAGTTTCCCAAGATAGGTTCCAAAACTTCTGAAGCAAGTAAAGCTCAAATGGCCAACTTAAGACATTGCAAGAGCACTTCACAAAAGGAAATGGCGCATCACTTCACGGTTGTGGTAGTGAATGCAAGTCGGCTCCAAAGAAAAGTGAAGATCACATGGAAGGTATAATATCAAGGGTTTTGTTACTCCCTCCTTGATTATAACAAGAATAATTAAGTAAATCGGAACTTGTGGAACTTTATCCATGTGCTTATTGTCATTCACCTAAGCATTGTGTTGCCAAGGGTTGGAAGAGACAAACTTTGTACAGAAACCTATGTCAATTCTGTGAAGGAAACACGACGGAAAGGCTCAAGTCCACAATGGAAGAAGGAGAAGGTTAAGCAGGTCCGGATGCCAAAAACTCATTGCACGCTTTGCAACAAGAGTGGACATCAAAAAGGTTAGTTGTTGGAAGCTTAATCCGCAGCTTCATCATTCAAGGAAGGACAAAGGATTTTGCACGTACCCACGAAGGAGGACGGATTACCAGCGAAGCAAGAAGAACACCGTGAAGGAAAGAAAGCAGTCACTTGGTTCTGCCAGAAGTGGATGTCTCAACTTCATTGTATTTTGCTTCCATTAATGTAATCATATTTCAGAGACAAAGAGCAAGCCGGGTTGCCTATCCCGAGCTTGTTGAGTGGTCAGTAACCTTTTGGGGACCAAAAGGTCTTATTGTTGGGAGGTGTTATCCAAAATCGGATTCAGAAGCCTGACAGGGCTTGAAAAATGCTCAAAAATGAAAGTGCTCAGAATCCGACGAAACCAACACCAATGCGTCTGGCTCATCTTCCTGATTCCGGTGGTATATTTACTTTGTCAAACGGATTTTGTATGAAGAAGATATCGCATTATGTTCGCCAAGCCAAACAGGCAAAATTTTGGATGCTGACTGTACCTATCCGTACAGTCCGTACAGTCCGTATAGGACACGTGGAAGGTTCGTACAGGACACGTGGCAGGTTTGTACAGGACACGTGGCGGCTCCAGGTGTTGACACATGTCAGGCAGATTTGGGACTTTTAGCGTATGGTTGGACCAATCCTGAAGTGACACGTGTCACCACTGGAAGGGTGACACGTGGCACGGGTGACGTCAGCAAGCTGACGTAGCAAGGTTGACTGGACAGTACGGCTTTCGACGTGGCGATGACATGGAAAGGATGACTGGGCATACGGTATGTGATGAGATGGCAAACGATTATTGGTTGACGTGGACGAATCATCGGTTGACACGTGGCATGCATCGGTTGGATGTAAGGGTGCCACGTGGCCCAATCACGGGCTGCCACGTGGCACCCCGGTTTTAGTCAATGAGGTCTATGTTAAAAGTTTTTGGAGTTCGGGGGACTCGAACCCCGGACCTCCCATGGCTACGCCTTCGCAAGTGCCTTCCGACCAGCAGACCACCCATTATGACTTATTATGTATACGAGTTTTATTTTATTTAAAGTTGGCATATGTAATTTTTGGCGGGGGTCGGACCGGGGCTTAGCCCCGGCCCACAGTCATTTGATATGTTTTGTGGCCGACAGTTATGGGAGTGCGGGTTTATAATATATGACCTGTGGCTATATGTATGTGACCACGTGCATTAGCCCAACGGTTATGTGGTTTAGCCACGGCCATATGTCCTACACCATGCGACCAGGTGCGAGTGTAGAGAGGGCCAGCGCTTAGCCTACGGCTAGTGCTTGGCCATATTATGAGCTCATATGACCATTTAAAGGGCCGCGCGCTGAGCCAAAGGGGGCTAGCACCCGAATTAACTACAATATAGTTATAAAGTGGGTTTATAACCAACTTTTTGGTTTATTAAATGTAATTAAGCCATTTTTAATGTAATTGGGAGTTATTGGGTGGTTTTTGAGCCTAACTTCTTGGAGGAAGTTGGAGATGGACAACTACCTTTTCAAATATTTAACCAAGGACATTTTGAGGCCATGAGGAGAGATTTTGAGAGCAATTCAGAGCAGAGATGCTGAGGAGAAGCCAAGTCAAAGCCAGTTTGAGGCAGGGAAGCCGTTGAGGAGGAGATGATGTCGGACCGTTTCTGAGAGCTCCGGACGTCTGTTTTGCATGTCGTTCATTGTGCATGGTTCTAGAGATCTGGGCGAACATGACTAGATCAGTATTGAAGCCATTCGGAATTGTAATGATGTGCCATTGAGCTTTCAAACAGAAATAAAGAAGCCTTCCCCATAGAGAAAAGGCCTGGAGATGTAGGCAAAGTTGTGCCGAACTCCGTTATCAACCTGTGTATTATGGTTTGTTGTTTTTCATTGCATTTCAGATATGCATATATGTATATGGCTGTATAATTCCTTTTCTTTTCTCATTCTTTTGCTAAGTTTCTCAATGGTTAATTAATGCATGCAAATAAAAACTCAACCATAAGTCATTCGAAAAATCTTGACGGATCACCTACTTTGAAAAAAAATTCTTTGGCCTTATGTTTGTCGAACCATATTTTAACTACCTGTTGATGAGCGGTGAACTTAACTTTATCCCTTTCTCTTTCTTCATCCAGCATGAGAAGGGTATCGATCCTTTGTTGTAGAGAAGATGAGGGATGACCTCTTAATTCCTGGGAAAGATATAAAGATGGGAGGTACAATCCATTTGGAAGAATGGCTTCTTGCCCATACACCAGAAATTACAGAGAGTTTCCTATGGCTTCTTTAGGTGTTACCTTATCAGCACATAAGGCATTGTGAAGTAAATTATGCCAATTTCTCTGATTTTCAACAACTGTCTTTTTTAAAATTCTCACTGGGTTTTTATTAGTTGACTCTGCTACCCCATTCCCTTGCAGATAATAGTTTGCAAAATATCTTATTATGATCCCCTTATCAAGGGAGAATTTTGTCAAGCGCGTAGAAGAAAAGTAGGAAGAATTGTCAAAAATGAGGATGGAAGGCATCCTGAACCTTGTTATTAGTTTTTGTTCTAAAAATTGGATCACTACTTTTTCATTAATGTGCGTGAGAGGGATAGCCTCTTTCCACCTTGTGAAATAATCTGTCGCAATCAAGATATACTTATGTTGTTTTGAAGAATTGGGAGTAATGTCTCCTATGACGTTTATTCCCCATTGCTTGAAAGGTCTGGATATGGTCACCGGCTGGAGTGGAATGACTGCTCTCTTTTCCCTATCGGTGCTCACTTGACAAGATTTACATTTCCTAGTGTATGCATGAGCATCCCTGAACAAGGTAGACCAATAATAACCAACCCTTAATATTTTGTGAGCCATGGTTTCACCTGCAAAATGTCCACCTATTGGGCCATCATGGAGTTCTTTGAGTATCTTTTATGCATCATAATTTTCAAGACATCTAAGGAGTACTCCATCATAGTTTACGCGGAAAAGAACAGAATTTATGAGGCAATATTGAGTGGATTTTAACCTGTGGGATCTCCTTTCTCTAGGGTTTAAGTTTTCCAGACAAGTTCTGTGATGCGGGAGATAAGACAAGTTTCCATACCAGGAATCTTTCCTTGGAGGTATTTATAAGGCTTCGTCGCACCATAATGACAGATCATTTTCCCAACCGGGGTCTTATGCGTTAATCAGATCTTGGGCTTCAGTGGCCAGTTTACACAATCCTTGACTTTTGACTATTTTGGCAGGTTTTAAGTCTAGATCAAATTCTTGGACAACTGCCATCCAATTTCCCCTTATTTCTCCCATCTCATGTTGAGTGAACAGAGATCGGACCATTCGATGAGGTACTATGACTTTAGTGTGATTCTTGAAGATGTAGGATCTGAAATGTTTGATTGCTTTATATACTGCGTAAGCATGTTTATAGCAGGGTAATTCAGTTCGGCTCCTTGGAGGTTAGTTCTCATAAAGGATATTGGTGCTTCAATGTTTTCATCATCCTTTTGAGTAAGTATTGTAGCTAAGGATTGGTCAGAAGCAAAGGTATAAAGGAAAAAATATTTGTTGAAATCGGGGTTTCGTAACACTGGTGCTTGGGAGATAGAAGTTTTGATGTTATTAAAATAACCTTTCCTCTCTTCATCCCATTTAAACTTTGCATCTATGTGAATCATTCTTTGTAAAGGCTTGATGGTTTCGGCGAAATCAGTAGTTAATTTTCTTACAAAATTGTTTTTTCCAAAGAATGATTGCATGGCCTTTTTATTGTGAGGTAAAGGGAGTTGAGTTATCGCTTTTATCTGCTCATGGTCGATGTTAATTCCTTCTTGAGATATTATATGACTTAATAATTTTCCTTCCTCTACACAAAAGACGGTTTTCTTAGGGTTCAAAGATATTCCATACTTCCTACACCTTTCAAAAATCTAAGTTAAATTTTGAATGTGGTCTTCCTTATTTTTTTAGTATATTATTATGTCATCTAAATCGACTACCATGCACTTGTTAATCAACCCCATAAAAGCTACATCCATAGCCCTCTAGAAGGTTTCTCCTACGTTGATCAACCCAAAAAGAATGTGTTTTTAAGAAAAGGTTCCCCACTTCGTCCAGAAGGTATTTTTTAATCAATCATCTTCTGAAACCAAGACCTGGTTATACCCCGAGAAACCGTCTAGGAGGGAAAAAAATTCAGAGATGGATATTGTCTGTAGGAGTTATTCCATGGGTGGGAATGGATAGTTATCCCTCTCCGATGCTCTTTTAAGGTTTCTGAAATCCACACATAAATGGATCTCCCCGGACTTCTTTTTTTCAGGCACTAGATTGGCTACCCATGCAGAGTGTATTACCTTAAAGATAATCTTGGCATCTAATAATTTCTTCAACTCTTGATACATTATAGGTTCCAGATATGGGTGGTACTTCCTAACCTTCTGTTGGAAGGGTTTTATTCCAGATTTCAACGAGATTGTATGCTATATAATGTGAGTATCATACATTTTCAATTCTTGGTAAGACCAAGCAAAGACATCTTGATATTCTTTAAATAGTTTAAGATAAGCCTTCATGTCTTCTTTGGACACTGTCTTACCTAGGTTGACATTCTTGGGATTCTCGGGGGTGCCTAGGTTTATAGTTTCGTATATATGGCATGACCTCCCTATTTTTGCATTCCTTGGCCCTCTAAATCTTTCCCTTAGGTCAAAAAGGTTCTCCAGTTTGGCCACTCCTTTTGGCATCATGTGAAACTTTGGTTTTTCATCAGAGTGATCTGTTTCGCTCTTTTGATCATGGAGATTCGATTATGTGAGTATTTCTTGGAATATTTCATTGTCAATGGCCAAATCCTTAAAATTTTCCTGATTAGTCAAGAAATCTACAATCTATGCATCCACTTTAAAAACTTTCCAATTAGAAATGTCGGTAGGCACTGACAGTTTGTAGAGTAGTTCGATTGCGAACCTTGAGGCTTCATAGTCTTCTAAAGGAGATAATATTGAGGCTATGGTGGCTAAAGTATCGACAAGAGTATTTTTTATTCTCGAAATAGCAGTAATGTTGAAGGCCCCAAAATTTTCTATTAACATGTGCACCTCTTGTTGGTAATTTATTAAGTGAGGTGAATTGCAGTGGATAGTAATTTTTACTTTCCTAACGATAATTTCGGAGTCTCCAAAAACTTTCAATTCTTTGATGTTTAAGTCGATGGCTTTCTTTAGTCCTTGGACTAGAGCTTCGTATTCAGCAATGTTATTAGTGCATTCAAATTCCAATATGCAAGATAAAAAGTTTTGTTTCCCCTTTGGTTCAATGAGGATGCATCCTACTCCCAACCCTTCTTGCGATTTAGAACCATCAAAGTATAGCATCCAAATTTGTGGGGAAAAGTTACTAACTTCTTCATGTCTAGCTATTTTTTCACTTCCAACCTCCTTGTATGTTATTCATGTCTAAGAATCCTGACAGGGGATGCTTTCCTCTACGGTCACTAGTAAGTCTACTTGAAAAACCATTTCATATTTTTGAGTGGGAGAGATGTCAGACACGTTAGGGGTGAAATTACCGAAGTCAAAATCACAGGAATAGTTTCCTAAAATGGGGAACTCTGACGAGGAGGGTTCATTTTGGGTCTCTAAATCAGTGACAGAATGTTTGAGATATATTTCTCTGTCAATCTTGATCATGTTAGTATGTACTTTTAATGGAAACCAAAGGTGATCCCATTTAGTACTAAAGTATACGTTTAATTTCTCATACCAGTCTCGGATAAGTAGCAGTCCATAGCCCTCCGAGATGTCTACTACAATTATGTCAATTACTTGAACAAATTTAGGGTGTGTAGCAATTATGATCATGACATATTCTATTTCCCCAATGACCTTTACCTGAGTCATATCTAGTTGTATGATGTGTTTATCACTTTTGAGTGGGGTTGCATTCAATTTCTTGCAAATTGACAATGGCGTGACATTTGAAGATGCCCCTGAGTCGACTAGGAAATTGTGTAGGTTTCTGTTGAAAAAATCAAACGTCAAGAGGAAAAGAGGAACAAAAGGCCTTCCTCTTTTGTCTAAAGAACAAGCATTCACACTTGGCTTATTCATTAAATCTGTGGGAGATTGGACTTCACTTTGATCAATGCTTGTCATAGGGGTATCTATTGATTTCAAGGCCAGTAACAGAAAATCCTTTTCTTGGGGGATTTTACACATGTCCATGATAGACACATTAGCCTTCATCTTCTTCAAGTCTTCTACCACATTGTAGTCTAGTTTAGGAGCTTCATGTGTGTGTAAGTTTGTGGGGTTTCTTTGGGAAGAAAATAGCAGCTTGGGGTGATCGGTCGTTGGTTTCCCTCTACATAACTAAGTAGTGGTGGGATTACTTTGGATGGGTTGACTTCTACCTCTTGTCTTTATAGATATAACTTCGGTGGGAGGTCCCTACACTTCATCAGCGTCGTCGAAAGGCATCAGGTGGTTGGAATCCCATAACAGCATGGATGTCTCTTCTAGTGGCTCTTGACTTTCTTGATCGATGTAATTTATTGCCGAGCTACTAGGTTGTTTGGTTAGAGAGAATTCATCTAGGAATCGATTTTCCATTAGATTCATAACATGCACCAATTGAGGGAAGTCCCTTTTTGAATGGTTCTATTGGTGATATGTGCAGAAAGAGTCAGATGCTACGTTCCCTAATTCGATGTTTAAGTTAGATAGGGGAGGTTCTATAGCTTTGAAGGGTGGATTTATTTTTAAAAATGGTTTATACAGTCTTCAATTTTGGTTTCCTTCCCCAACACTCCTTTTCATGTCTACAATCTCGTTGGGGAGTTTTTTTATCATCCGCTGCAAATTTTCCAAGTCCCATCCCTCCTTTTCAGGGCCTTGTTCTGTTTGTTTTCTTGGGGGTCTTGTTAAAAAAATTCATCTCTTAGGTATATGTTGGGATTCCTTTTTAATTAATGAGATCTAACCTTCTTTGCATCCTTTCATTTGGAATTCAATTGTTTTAGCTTCTTCGAAATTTTCAGCTAGCATGTGTTTTTGGAAGCCCTTTTTATGAACATGGAAATAGAAGTTGGGAGAGAATTAGCATATACTTCAATCTGTAAATCCTAAGTAGGTTTAGCCTCGGGCTGGGATTTGTTCAAAATGGTGGTACACCTTTGGTTGAAATCTTTAACCTTTTATTTTGGACTCATAGTGGCAGTGAAAAGTTTGTCCATTAAATCTCCTATGGTGGTTTCTTTAACAAATTTTTCCAAGAAATCCTTTTGAAACTTTGTCCAGCTAGTTATAGAACCAACTGGAAGGTTAAAATACCAAGTCGAGGCTGAATTTTCAAAGGTGTAAGGAAAAATTCTACACACTACGTCTTCATGTTGCACATTCATCAACCTTATGGCTAATATAAACTTCTTAATATGGTCCTCAAGCAATCCGAATGTTTTGGGGTCAAATTTAGGAAGTAATTTTTATGGATGTCTGGGTCAGTTATGCATCCATCTTGGAATTGCTAGAGCATCTCTTCCCAACCATTGTTGATTGTATTTAGGTTGATTCCCCCTTTCTCCATTGCTATCGTTATTATCCTCCATGTCTTATGATTTAAAACCTGAGTGAGTATAGTTAGACACTTCCTCTTAAGATTCAAAATCATCAGGTTCAGAGTAATTATCGACTGGTGTTTCAGGTATTAGATTAAGGGGTTGTTCAATCTCTGTGAGAGAAAAATATATCAAATATTCTAATGTGTGAATGAGTACCTGGTCAGGGGTGTCAACAATTGCTCTGCTTATTTGTTTTCTTCGAGGAAGTAAAGGAGCTAAAGGCAATGCTCCAATCTGTTGGGCATAAGCTCTAGTGATTCTTTTGAACTTGTTTAACTCTTCATGGAAAAGAGCATAAGGTATTTCAGGGTATAGGTGTTCTTCCTCTTTGTGTTGAGCTGAGTTAGTTGTACCGAGAGTACTCTCTGTATGTGGGTTGTCTAGAGAGTGACTAACCATGCATGTGATCTGTTTTGAATCTAAAGGCTATGCGGAATATATTATCAGAAACATTATTAGCCATTCATTCGTCAAGCCCTCCTTCTAGCGCCAATTCTATTTAGGGGTTTGATATCCCTTTTACTCAACCACAGGAACCAAACCCATTCAAAAGGCCCAATTAGACTCGTAAGCGTTTGATGAGTGGTAAGGTTCTCTAAATTTGTGATCTGGATGGAATTGTCGATGGGCTTTAATCGTGATTAATAGATATGTCTTTTCTGTCAGTTCTTTCCTCAGGTTATGCAGTTCTCTTTTTGGTTCTTTTTTCTTAATATTTATAACAAAAGAAAGATAGAGCTTAATCTAAATGGCAGAGGGAAGTGAAATTGTATGTTAGGGGAAGGTTGGGGTTTAGGATAACCTTTATATGTTAGCATGTAGACGAAGAAGATCTAAACTACTTCAAACCAGTATTAATACCATTTTTATTAGTGGGCATTCAACATTGTTTGAGATAACAGTTTACAGAAAAGAAAGCATACAAATGATAGGAAGCTAGCGCAAGTAATTTTCAATGCTCTATTATCAATCATAGGTTAACACAATCGATTTCTATTCATAAACTAAAATAAAAGAACTGTTACAACATTATAATATAACTTTAAATAGTAGATACAACAACTCTTACTCAATACATCATCAAAATATTGAATCTGAAGACAGAGATAGTCCCCCCTCGGTCCAATCACATTCGCGCCTTAGATGATAGAAGTGTCTTTGGTTCTAAATAGAACTTCTTAATTGAAATAACTTGCATAGAAATAGTTCCCTTACAAAATTCCAGAGAAATTATTTCTCTCCAAAAACCATCGACCCAAGTGTTCAAGGTCAATGCCATTATTTATAACAAAAATAACTAAACTAAAAATAGCAACTAAAGTTGTGTTAAGTTAAGAAAATGCCACGTGGAAGATCCCATCTATTTGTTCTCTTTTTCTCTTTTTTTGATCATCTAGTGGTTTTACCAAAGTGGATTGTTCTTATCATACTTTGACCACTTGATGAAGAGATCTTCGCATGTATTTTCATATGGGAACCTATGTTGATCCATCATAGCAGATAGCACCTCTTTTATCTCTATTGCTCGATCCTTATAATTGATTATCTTGAAACTTAAGCATTGTAGAACTACAAGAGCTTTGATCGGGAGTTCCATGAACTTCTTCACTTGACCCGAGATCATGCTTGAAATCTGCGAAATCTATGCTTCCCATGTGAGGTCTTGCTCTTCATGTTGTTTAACTATGTCATGCAAATCGGAGAAATCCTCCAGTGGACCAAACTTTATTAGGTCAATGTTCTTCATTTCTCGATTGATATTCTCTCAACTTTTCTCACATTATCCCCATCTTTCCTACATTTTCCGTTGAGGTTCCTGGACCATGCTCACCTAGTGTTCAACTGCCTTCCTTATTCGGGCGATGTTGTTATCCATCAACACTCAGATTCCATGCTCTTATGTATCTCGGCCCTTCTACACTTTGCTAATGTAGTCTATCCATTCTAAGGCTTGATGTGCCTTTTCATACCATTGTTGCATGTCTTTACAGGTTTCCATCCCCATGAGGGTATCTTCTTGGAAATTATTTATGCGAGCGGTGAAGAGATCTCTTTCACTAGTGAATTGCCCATACATTTCATTGACGATCCTGCCTGTGGTGACATGGGGTTGGGGTTTTGTTGGTCGGCGGTCTCCTTTGGTGGAATTGTCTCTGAGCCATTTATCTCTTCCTCACAGTGGATTGTATTGGCCGGGGTAATCCTTAAGGGTTCTATCAAAGGGTTGAGTGGGGGGTCTTCTCCAAATCTTTGTATATCTCTTTCAGATTCTTCTAGTAATAACACCCCCCTCCTTCGTGCCTCTGTTGCTTCTACTACTTTGTTTTATTCTCTTACCCTGAGGGATTCTTGAGTTGTTTGTTCTGTCATTTCAACATACTCATCCATACTCATCGCTTTGAATCTAGTCATATTGGGGTTAGCCTTTCTATGGATCACCTCCTCCCAGTCCTAGGCACCCTCTGTAAATATTTAATCTTCAAAACTATCATGAGAATACAGCCAATAGAAGGATACTTGTGACATGTGTTGGGGAACTAAACCTTTTAGATCATGCTTGTGAAAGTGGCCTGTGTGGAATCGATACTCAACCTAATTTAACCCTTCTTGTTTTGCTTGTGTAGTGTCTTTGACCATATAAAATCCTATATGAAGGCCATAGGGAATGAAAGCTCTCTTCTTATCCTTAACTAGGGAAGTACTATAACCTTGTAAAATAATCTGGTAATAAATCTCTCCCAATATGAAAGAATCTAGGACATGAACGGGGAGTAAGTGGGGTCCACCAGTAGCTCCAAACACCCTGATATAAGTGCTTATCTCTTCAAAGTACCGGTGGCCAACTTTATCTATCATCTTCTTTGTTTTCGTCAAAATCCTAGGGCATTCCTTTCTAAAGATAATGAAGTATACCCTAGCTATGAACCCATCACAGATCATGGCATACGAGCTTTTGTACCTATTCTCCCATAAGATACTGAAATAAACCTGTACAGGTAATTCAGCAATATGTCAACTTAAATTCATACGTGTGAAAACATTTATTGCGCAAATTACGTCCAACAAGTAGGGCGCCATGTAAAATATTGGAACTTCTCCTTATTTCAGTGTCTGGGTTTGTAGGAGATTGATACTTAGTTTCTTAGAGATAATTTCTCCCCATTTGAAACTACTCCCGACAATCACCACGGTATACGCCAAGGGTATTCAAGCTTCTAAAATTTTTGAGCAATCATTTTCTCCATATAGTCGACAAATCAAAGTCATTAAATACATGTAGGGCTCTCTAAGGTTCACTATGTTATACCAGCCAGTGTTCCTGTTGGTGAATTTTTTGTCTTCTCTCCACCATGAGGCTAATAACTTGCTGGTGTCATGATACTCATAAAATTTAACCACGAAATATGTGTTAAACCTCTCCTCTGGGTCCCTGATTTTATAATACTTTTGTACTTCAACTAGAAGGAAAACACCAATACATTCACCCTCTGCATTTTTGATCGTGCATTTCATTGTATCTGTGTGGTCAATTATCCATCCTAAAGTTTCGATGCAGGGCGGAACTGGGGTCTGACAAGTCACCCTGTGCAGATATGATCTCCTGATGTTTGGGAACAGTTGATCATCCAATATTCTGACGTCTGGGTTGTTGTGGGGTGTGAACTCCAGGTAATCCTCCTGAACGATTTTGCTATACAAGTCTCCCCAATGTGGGAGCACTATTTTAGATCCAGTGCTTGTCTCTATGTTGTCGAACGCTGGAGGTTGGGAAAATTCATTTTTGATGGATGTGCAGATAATCGATTTTGTCTTTGAGACAAAATCAAATTCTCTTGCAACGCCCGGTGTAGACCCTTCGCCGACCTCTGCTTCCTTATTTTTGGGCATTCTAGGCAAGCGCCTAGTCATTGGCTTTCTTGGAGGCATTTTCCTCCAGAAAATAAAATAATGTTATAGTGAGCAACCAACCAACTTCAACAAGAGTCATTGACCCAATATCAAGTGCAGAAATGATAAAGACAATGCTTACCTCTTGCTTGCAAGAAATTAACCTGGTCTTACTAGTAATCAAAGTCAGAGAGCAAGTTGTAACCTCCTCAACACTTTCTCTTGATCCTTTGACTGCTTCAGGGAGTAAGTGATTTTCGAATGAAATAGCATGTTTGGGTATGACCTTGTAAATTTTAAACAAAACTTATACTTACTTTGTCGCATCAAATCTTAAATTCAGGAGTGGCAATGTGATATGCACCATGCTTAGGATTAAATGCAACGTAGGTTGGCAGCGCAAGAGCGGGTTTTCGTAGTTCATCGGTGAATTCAAATTCCAATAGTTGCCCAATGTGCGGGATCGTGGTATAGGTTGCACGAAGAAAAAAAATGTCTACCAAAATGCAGAAATCTGTGTTACCTCGGTTAGGTGTGTCCCGTCAAATCACTAGTTGTTTTCTTGTTCATAAGAAACTAGTATGATCAGCATCAGGAAAATAGAAAATAGGGTCTTTTGAATGGAACAACAACATGGATCAGACAAGTTTTTCGGTGTAGAACGATGGTTGTTCGATGGAAAACCCCAGCATTTGGTGACCTATCAATATGTCGATAGTAAATAAGTGAATCAGTGTCAGCAATTTTCCTTAGACATGTTTCATTGATACCTTTAGGAAAATTTTCTGACACCGATTAAAACCGTCGTACAACATTGACACAGACATGTTGACAAGGAAGTACGGATATTACATGGGGGAAGCGGGGAAGAGACTAAGTCATACGGACTATTTATGCGACAAAGACACATGGCTTATTGATTTTGACCTCTTCGTGAGAAACATTTTTTGGCATCGATGGCTTTCTTTAAACATACATCCCTCACTACATCATACTATCCTACCGATGTTGAACAATGTATCGGCGATCGGTGATTTGTGTCTATCAATGTTTCGTTGTTTCGACCCTCGGAGTTCGCCGATGTCGAAAATGTATCGGCAATTAGTGATCGGAATTTTTTTATGGTTGTTCGCATTTGTGGCTTATATCTTGGATTTCGCTGATGTTGAAAATGTATCGACGATGTTAAATAATTGTCTTATAGACCATAATTTGTCAATCAATGATCTTTGAAAAAGTTTCAAGTTGTGTACATTTTAGGCCTTTCATGCCATGTTACTAAAAAGATCAATTCGTTAATAACTTCAAATCAAAAAAGAATAACCACTAACAAGACTCAATAACAACATATAAACTCATCCATCCCACAATACTGACTCTAATTCAAAAATGATAAGTGGTACCCAAAAAGAACGAAAATTCGCAAAATCTTTTAGGGTGTGTTGAGCACTCAACATTGTTCTCACCATTGAAAGTCGATGGATTAATTTTCTTGAGTTCACCTTGCAAGATGTGTGCCTCATGCCTTCTCCTTTTCCTCTGAATATGAGACACACTTAGTTTTCTCCCTGACCGTGAACTTGCACAATTTCTTCTGGTGGATTGCTTTGAAGAATGATGGCATATGCGCATGCTTCTTAATTGCCTGTCATTCCCATGATCATCCCTTTTTCTATGGGATATGGGTGTGATCACCTGACTAGAACTAGCTTCTTCTCGGTGCTAGATTCCTTGTTAACTTTCTTATGCAACATATTCATGCTCTAAAGTATCTCTTCCTAGGTTTTCACAATCTTTTCATTATCTTCCTTATAGCTCTGCACTTCCCTATGTAGGCTTCTCATAGTTACAAGATCATATCTATATCTTCTCCCATTAGACTTTGTCTTAGCATTTCCCATGCTGACATGAAGACCTTGGACCTCCTCCTCATGGCTATAAGATCCTTGGGCATCTTCCATAACTCTAGTCCTCATATAAGAACCAAAGTTTCTTTCTTGTACCTCTAATTCTGCAAGAAATGTGCATGTAATGATTATTGTTAGCACGTGCATAACATAAAACATTTCATCAATTAGAATACATGTTATGTTTCATCCCATTTCATGAAGAAAATAATGAACTAAGTCAAAATCTAATTCATTAGGTGCATTCCTTTCTGAAATATCTCTCCAATGGTTGTACTCATGCCTCATTCTGAGTTATGAGAGAAAAGTTACAACATTTACAGGTTGCAATTTTCCACGCATTTACTATTGTAGAATTCTCTTTATTGATTTTTGAGAAATTTTAATGGCCAATTCAAAATTTTGGGTAGATTTATTTCTTCTCCTCCTCTATACCTTTCCAATGACTATTTGTTTGCTCAAATTTGAGCTCTGAGCTGAAAGTTATGGTCCGAAGAAGTTTAAATTGTTTTCCCCAATTTATCTTTGTATGCTACAAGTGTCTTCTTTCTCTTCCTATACATTTTCAAGTACCCATATCCCAAACATGGCTCCATGGTTGTCTTCAATGGATCATAATATTTCCATATACTACTCTCATGCCCCAAACAAACTTTTGACCAAGGAGTTATGCCCCTTGGAAGTAATCGGGTACTGAAATTTTACCTTAACAGTTTTAGCTGTAAATTTCTCACATGAGCTCTATTTTGTGCCCAAAGTAACTCATTAGATAGATCTCTCCAAGTTCTTTTATTTAAGATGCAAAGACAAGGTGTACCTTACACTTTGTTCATGTAGGTTTTGATTGCCTAAAAATGTTATTTAGGGCCTCAAAATTTCCCTACACGTTCGTGACCTTCAATATCCTGAAAAATTTGTAAAAAATTGATTGTTTTACTGTTATAATAGCCTTTAAATATAATCCTTCGATCTCAAAATCAGGTGAAATATGGACCGCGGATCTGAGATCCATTGGAAATCGATTGATACACGTAACACCTTTAAAAAATTGTCGACCCGACCATCAACTGTCAACTCTTTCCCTTGGCAATAGATTTGCAACTCAATGTTAAACCGACTGACCCGACCATCGGTCGTCGATGATTTTCATTAGTGAATGAAACTCTTTACCAATTTGGATGACCTGAATATCAACCATCAAGTGTCGGCTATCCTTGTTTGTTGACGAAAACACTTGTCCAAATCTAACTATTGTCTTCTACCATTAAATTGATGCATCTACAACATTTTGATATAAACACAAAATGCAGCTAATAACTCAGACAACACCATGTAAAACCATTTCCATACACAGATTAAAAACACATAAATTAAACACATGAAATAACACAACAACAAGATAAAACACTTATCTTTTAAAATAGTTGAGCAACCAACTGCTTGGGATGAACGTTCCACCCAAACATAGACATGTTGTTACAAATCTCAACAGCAAGTCAACCCCGAGTTGGGGCTAGCAATCCATAAAAGAGGGTGGTCTCTCACCATCCACTCAAAGCTCATGAATCCCACAACCCATTGTTATTCTCATTCGATTATCCCGATTTTATACCAACACTCTTCCTCTCGACCTACCCAACCCAAGGAATGTACCCCTTCACTAATTGTAGTCCCTGAGGCGTCCCATTCATTTATCAAGGTATCTCGAGCATAGATAACCAAGAATATATCTACTGGGAAAGTCAAGGAGTTCATTTCTAGATAAACTACTAGCAAACAACAACAAACACTTGTTGTTACAGTGAAAATCACATAGGATTTCACTCTTTAGGATTGGCAACCTAACACTCCAGTCTTCTGCTCCAAATATGCTCCAGAAATGCTGCAGTGTGCTCTATAATTGACCCTCCATGGCTGCTCCAACTCCAAGCTCTCTTTTTTTTCTCTCTACTTGTTGTTCATGCCAAAAACTTGATTATCTAAAACAGTTATAACTGCCCATACGAATTTTCCTCTCTTTGGATTACTTTCTTGACTCACACACTTACCAAAGATTATTGTACTTAGCCCCCATGCTCCCAATAACTATGGGATGTGGCTTCTCACACCCATCCTCTTACATGAATTTGATCATTAGCTTTGGGGACACTCAATTAGAAAATAAAGTTTACTACATAATGATAATAAAAATCAGGAATGTGGGTGGAATTAATAGACGTGGGTAATTCCCCCCATCGACCCCTCTCTTAGACATTCTCCTAGACCTTCCCCTCTCTTTTGGATTAATTCATCCCCCATTTTTTTCCATGTCCCCTTAGTAGTTGGCATCACATTTTATTATTAAAACTTAGAAATACAATTTGCATATACGTCACTTGGTTGTACCCACGCATTATATATACATTAAGCATTAATTAAAATGGGGGTTATAGTGGGGACATTAAAAATATATTTCTTGAGGAAGAAATCATAGGTTTTTGGGAAATTCAAAGAGTTCAAATCTCTTGTGGAAAACCTGACAGATAAGAAGATCAAGGAGTTGAGAACTCGCAACGGTGGTGAATTTCGTGGAAAGTATTTTGAACAGTTTTACAAGTAGTGTGGCATAGCATGACAAAACACTACACAATATACCCCATGAAAAAATGGAGTTTCTGAGATAATGAAAAAGACATTTATGGACAAGGCAAGGAGCATTCTCAGTGGTGCACAACTCACACAAGAATTTTGGGTAGAGGCAATCGGCATTGAAAAATATCCGGTAAACATGTCTCCTTCATCAACACTAGTTGACTCAACTCCACATGAGATATGGTTTGGTAAGAAGCCTTCGCTTTCACATCTCAAAGTATTTGGTTGTGATGCATTTGCGCATGTTCTTAAGCAAAAGAGGAACAAGCTAGACAAGAAGGTAGTCAATTGTAATTTCATTGGGTACAAGGATGGAATGAAATGATATAAGCCATGGGATCCTACATCAAGGAAAATAGTGTACAGTGAAGATGTGGTCTTCATAGCAGTAGATGGAACTTCCAAATCTAAAGAGGTTCAAATGGAGAAAGAACCAGAGAAGTGGGTGTTTGAACTAAGGAACGAAGAAGATGATTTAGATGAGTCGATTGAATCAGATGAAGAGGTGGAACAACTAACTTTGTTTGTAAGGAGGTCTAAACGAGTATGAAAATACTCTGAAAGGTATAGTTTGCATGATTTCTATTTTTCATTTGTGTTATCTACCATCGACAAGGAGCCCAAGTCGATTAGGGAGGCAGTCAACTCAAGAGAGGGTAAACTCTAGAAGGATTCCATGGTCAAAGAAATGGAATCCTTGTACAAAAATGAGACATGGGATCTAGTTGAATTACCTGATGGGAGAAAAATTGTCAGTATCAAGTGGGTATTCAAAAAAATTTGAACGCAATAGGTCAAGTGCTAGCGGGAAAATCCCCCCTTTAACTACACCAAGGTTTAAGATGTAGACAGAGTAAATGACCGTCTAAAAGTTAATCTATTCTCTACTCTACCCCAAACATACCAAAACAAATGAAAATAAAGCAATAAGAGAGAATATTAGGTAAATGTACTTTTGATCCCCCGTCTGGTGATGATCTCCTCAAGCTTTGTAGTTCCAACGATTGCATGTCTCCTCCCAAGGCTAATCCAAAGATAGACAAACAAGGACTACAAGCATGCTATTCTATTCATGAGTTAGGGTTAGATATCAAATGCTAAGCATAAATCAATGAAAATACACAAAACATCATCATTTGGGACAGGGAAAAGAGATTCTTTTATTCATCAAACAAAGACTGAAACTTACAATCTGCATCGGCCACCATTCCATGAACATGGTCTGGGTTCCTCTTTACAATGCTCCAAGTGCACCTTGAATAGACCTCTTCTCTCAATATTTTTATCACCTCAAGGAAGGGAATGGATTGAATGGAGGAAGAAGGGGATGATGAGGGAATGTTGAGGCAATATCTCACAAAAGGTAGCAAAAGCTTGGGAAAGGAGGGGAAGTGAAATTGGGCATAGTTTCACTGTTCTTATGCTTAGATGTGAAATGAGACCCCAACACCTCCTTTTATATGACAAAAGGATGGTTATTTGGTTGGGTGATGGGCTATAGCAGGTGAATTGGTTGGGAAACCTCCAATAGCCCATGAATTTCAATGAATTCCTTACAACTTTTTATTTTTTGTAACTTTTGCAACTATACGCGGGTTGCTTAGTGTGTAGAAAGCATATGTATGTGAGTTGTAGTGGTGCAACAAGTGTATGTATGCGGCCTGTAATGGTGCAAGGCATGTGCATCTTCTAAAAAATGGTTTTTTAAGAAGAGCTTCTTAGCAGTGCTTTGGAAAAATATGCAAGTAAGAGGGTCAAGGCCATGTATGCATGAGTAGGGAATTTTAGGGCTATAATAGATGCCCCCTAATGTGTGAGGTCAAAAGAGCAACTGATGGCCAGAATACATTACAATATCTTCACCAATGTATGAAATCGAGTGAGACCAGGACCAGAGTTCGGGAGGTGCCATCTTCAAAACAACAATTATCTCTCTGAGGCGGGCATACCCATGCTCGGGATGAACTAAATCATGGTTTCCAATCAAATACACTGCATATCCATGTCATATAACTATATAAAGTGTAGCCGCGAGAAATACACAGTGGATCTACATCTCAAAATCAGTCGAAGATATACAAGTATAGTATTCATATTCAAGAAGCTAGTGATGCATGATGGTTGGAGATGAGGTCTTCATAGCTCGAGCAACAACTTCAAGATATTCAAAACTCAGGTAGGATCTCAATGAGAGTGTATAACTCACTATCCTGAGGTCTTCGACGACTCATCGAGAAAAGACATGAGGATCTTGATGATCAGGCAGAGAACTTCGTCGATTTCAAATTTGGACTTGACTTGACTCTCAAGATGGCCAACTCATGAGGTCAAGAGACAAACTGCAGAAAGGCCAACTCAGGTTGAGTGAAACTTCATTTGGAAAAAAGAACGAAAGACGATCAAACTCAGGCAGCATGATATTGACATAAGTTCACGATGTAGGAGGCAACACAAACTCTCCATGTGTTTGGAAGAGTAACCAAACGGAGGAGGACACAACTCTATGTAGCGAGAAAATCTTCCTAAGGTCATACCACATCCCAATGCTTGATGAACAAACGAAAGGATGTGCTTTGTCCAAGGGCAACTCTCTATGCTATTGAAAAAAAAAATGAATATTCCTCGTCCCTTCTTTTTGGAATATTTAATTTTTTTTCCTTTTTCAATTTTTTAAGAGCTTGAAAAAGAATAAGAGAATGCTACATTACAAATAAGGAATGAGTGTCACAAGCAAGCATACTAGTTCCAAGTGCAAGAAACATACTAATTCTCAGAGCAAGGAGACATGTGCAGGAAAAGGACACTCGAGGAAAACTCCTCAATGGGTCAAGGTGTCAGGTTGCAGAGGCAAGAAGTGTTACTAGGCTTGTGTATAAGGCATGCTTCAAAGCTTTAGTTGAGAGCAACATGGAGCCAACATTAGGCCAAAGACACAAATATGTGACTCGCAAATGTGATTAGGCAAGACACAATGAGACCCCTTCTTTGTAATTTTTAACGAGCCCAGAGAAGGTAAGCTAGGTAGTTTTTTCACGTTTAAAGAGTCTAAAAAAATGTAAAATAAGACTCCAGGGAGTACCTTTTTCGGAGATAGTCTAGTTGATTCAAAAAAGGGTCAAACTCGCATCGAAAATACGTCTATTCAAAACCATTTTAACGAGTGTGAACAAGACAAGATCACTTGGCAATCTTTTCAATTTTAAGGAGTCTGAAAAGAGCTTAACTATGGACTCATAGCCTTTTTCTGAGTTTAGTCTCCTTAACCCGAAAAAGTATAAAATTAACTGAGGAGAACTCTCCCGACGAGACGAATCTCCCAAGGCGTACCTTTTTCCACTATAATCTATAGGCTGGAAAAAGGGTTAAACTCATGCCAATAGATGTTCTTCTGGACCAATTTAACGAGTTTGAAGGAACAAGGTCACTCGGGGATATTTTCGATTTTAGGGAGTCTAAAAAGATCTTAACTATGGACTCTGGGGGGGTTCCTTTTTCGTAAGTAATCTCCAAGGCCTGAAAAAGGTGATAAACCAAAACCAAGGAGAATGTTTCTTTTTCGAAGATTTAGTCCCTTGGGCCCGAAAAAGGGTTAAACTTACACCTAAGAATACTCTTCTAGCAAACCAAAGTTCCTAGAGCATACCTTTATTCGTAAAATTAGTCATCCGGACCGAAAAAGGGGTAAACTATCGTCGAACAGATGTGCCTTCAAACTTGAGTTTGGCGAGTGTGAAGGGAAATAAGATCGCTAAAAAATATTTTCATTTTTAGAGAGTCTGAAAAGGGCTTAAAGAAGATTCCAGTGGGCTACTTTTCTCAGTTAATCCAGATGAGATCGAAAAGAATTAATACAGTCTTGTTGGATGTTGCTTTCAAATTTTAAAGAGAACTTGAAAGACAACAAAGTGTGCTCATGAGAGAGTCCCGCGGGGTAGAGTCTACACAAACACTAGGAACTTATAAAGAGGAACCCTGAAATAATGCCAGATTAGGATGGTGATTATCAAATGCCAGCTGGTCGATAGTGACAATGCTTCCATTATGAGGTAAATACACCACCCGGAAGAGTGTATACACCACATCATTCATAGAATATACATAATCACGCCCGAGAATCATATTGAAATCTAATGGGCCTTGCACCATTATAACATCGACAAGGAAATTCTTCCCACTTAACGATATAGGAAACTAAGGAAAAATCCCCAAATATTCACTAGGACGTCTGTCAAAATCCATCGGCTCATGCATAGTATACACAAGCTCAAGAGAACCCAA
Organism: Picea sitchensis; assembly: GCA_010110895.2. Lineage (NCBI taxonomy): Eukaryota > Viridiplantae > Streptophyta > Pinopsida > Pinales > Pinaceae > Picea > Picea sitchensis. The sequence continues at coordinate 140,012 of SNQJ01S0002517.1, forward strand.
ATCTTTCCAAGCCGAGGAGGATAAAATACTTGCGGAGGCTCCTTCATCTACAATACATCGGTAAATGTTGTTTGAACTAACTTCAACCCTTATTTGAAAGCATGCAGAAGAAGGAAGATGAGGCTCAACAAGGTCATTCCAATCAAAGGAAACCATCCTAGGGCTTGGAGAGGGTGTGCTCGAAACGAGTAGAATGCCCCCTTGTTCTGAAAGTACTGAACTAGAAATGATAAAAACATAGTCAGTAGACACATCACTCTCCAAGAGAAGAGTGGGATCGGTTTAATATTGCATCAGTGTGACCAATTTGGTAGACTCGACACTCTCCAAGAGAAGATTGGGATCAGTCGAAGATTGCATCGGCACAACCACTTCCTCAACCATTGGTTGAATATGTTGCGATACAACATGGTCTGAAGGCACATTACCCCCCAAAAGAGGAGTGGGATCAGTCGAATATTGCATCGGCATGATCACTTCATCAACCAGAGGCTAGATAGACTATGAGGGAACCTTAGAAGACTCAAAATTAGAAGATCTTGCAGACAGGTACCACAATCTTCGTACCTCTAGTATGCTAGGGCATAGATGAGAAAGGTGATCTCCCTTGCAAAGATTACAAGGGAACTTAGGCTTACATCCTATCCGTCTAGGTTTCTCAAAAGAATAAATTCCCCCAGCATGACTAGCAGTAGTTGGTTGCACATCTCCAACATGACTTGTAGAGGTTGGTGATTTTTCGATAACATGACTCACAGAGGCTACAGACCTATTACCAGTATGACTAGCAGTGACTGTACTTTTTATCCCAGCATGACTTACATGGGTTGGGAGATTTCCCCCAACATGACTCACATAGGTTGTTGACAACTATCCAACATGACTAGCAGAGGTTGGTTGTTTTCCCCCAGCATTACTTGCAAAGGTTGGGTGATGGTCTTCAACATGACTTGCACAGGTTGATGACCTATATCCAACATGGCTCACAGAGGTTGGTGATTTCTTCTTCCTATTTTTCCTCTTTCTATTTTTCTTAGACTTTTGGTTACTAGTAGTTGGACTTTCACTAGAGAAGGCAGGAGGAGGAGGAGAATACTTTGTTGACGAAGGAACATCAACATGATTCCCATGACATAAGGTTTTTAACTTAGAAGCGTCAAGAGAATTCGAGACAGTTGGAATGGTACCCAACCAAACTGGTAGTTCCACATTCAACCTAGGAATGTACAAAGTGGCCATCAAAGGGACACCAACGTTTCTGAAGAAAGGAAAAGCACAAGAATCCCCTTGCGAAGGGGTTCCTTGGTTGGTATCGTTAGGAACTTTAGCCTTGAATATCCTATGCACAAGTTCTCCCCTTTCGGGATCGTTCAAGTCCGTAAAAGTCTCACACACTGACTCCAACGAACCAGTGTTATCAAAAACAACACCTATAAAGAGGCAGCTCCACGTTTCTAAGAGGAATATTGAAAAGTCCTCACGACCGACAGAGTGGGCGGTCTACCACCTTAGGTTAGATACCCAAAGAAATGACTGACTAACTCACTATGGAAAAATAGGGAGCATAGAGCACACACTAAAAGTTCCTAAAGGCAAATCAAGCAGACGACTAACTATTGGGAAGGACAGTTACGCCAATCGACACTAGAGAAACTAATCGGTGCAAGTGCAACTCGAACACATAAGCACCCTCCGGGTATACTCTGTGAAGCATGATCTGACGTCTACCCTAGGTACCGCGATATACCCACGCAGTCACCTGTGTAAGTCCGTAAAATATGGGCAACTAGGTTTCCAGCTCGCAATCAATCACCAAGCGGGTACAGTCGAAAGCTAATGGTCTGGAAGACAACTGAGGATATCGAACAGATTTGAGGTCCATGAAGCTCCGTAGGGAAATGCAGTCAGTATTATTCCCGATAAATACCCTCAATATATAATCCCCACTATGTTCAGTCCAAGTTTGGAGGGGTTATCTTCGTTTCCTTTCCTCACGTGAGCTCGTGTTTATCCCCTGTGTTAGAGGGGGGTCCCGACTAACTCTTACGACACTGGACTTAAAGCACTCCCTAACTCATACTCCAATGTTTGATTAAAGTGGCCTTGAAGAGTTTCCTCTTCACACCTAATTCAAGGCCCTAAAACCCTAAACTAGTTTTGGAACCCTAAAAATAGAAAAGTCTAATGTATTTTAGATTAGGCGTTATTTTTAAGGCTTGATTTACTTAAAAGGTGTGGTAATGCAACTGATGTTGTTAAGACTCCTGCACAAAATGAAACTTATAAGAACACTAGCAAAGAAGGATTGTCTTTCTTATTTTTCTTTTGAAATGATTTCAAGATGAAAAGAAAACACAACATTGTGCTAATGTCATTTTCTTTTTCAAACAACAATGCAAAGCAAATGCGAAGAAATAAAGAGACCTAAAAAAATAGGTTTTTTTTTTTTCTTCCAATCAAAGAAGAACTAACAAAAGATGTTGAAATAAACTCATTTTCCTTAAAATTCAAGCTAAAAATAAGCTAAAAATGTTAGGAAACACAAGAAGATTAAGGAACAAGTAAACCAAAACTTAAACCCAAGCTATGGCCACAGACAAAGACTCTGACCGATTCAAGAAATTCCTAAGAAGTATGAACTTCTATCAGGAAAGAGACAAACTCTCTTTATTAAAAAATACTTTCATGAAACAGAGACATGGGTTGTTGCATCAACATCCTGAGTATGTACACGGGTTTTTTATTGTGTAGAGCGCGTATGTACATGGGCTGACCCAAAACAGGATGCCTACACCTCTGAGTCTTTTCAAAAATAAAAAGACTAGGTAGACTTATAGGGCAGGGAAATCCGGTATGCATGTTGGAGGTGACCAGAACCCCTTCACAGACTTGGTAAAATTGACTAAAACTCGAAAGGAAAACAAAAAACCAATCAATCAACCCAAAACGCCCTAAAAAATCCTAGAGAGATCCCCAATATGGTCCCAAGTTATGCTAGCGGGAAAATCCCCCCTTTAACTACATCAAGGTTTAAGATGTAGACAGAGTGAATGACCATATAAAAGTTAATATATTCTCTACTCTACCGCAAAAATACCAAAACAAAGGAAAAGAAAGCAATAAGAGAGAAGATTAGGTAACTGTACGTTTGATCCCACGTCTGGTGATGATCTCCTCAAGCTCTGTAGTTCCAACGACTGCATGTCTCCTCCCAAGGATGACCTACATCCAATCATAGGAAAACAAGGACTACAAGCATGTTGTTATATTCATGTGTTAGGGTTAAATATCAAATTCTAAGTATAAATCAATGAAAATACACAAAACATCATCATTTGGGATAGGGAAAAGAGATTCTTTTATTCATCAAACAAAGATTGAAACTTACAATCTGTGTCAGCCACCGTTATGTGAACCTAGTCCAACCTCCTCTTTATAATGCTCCAAGTGCACCTTGAATAGACCTCTTCTCTCAATCTTTTGATCACCTCAAGGAAGGGAATGGATTGAATGGAGGAAGAAGGGGTTGATGAGGGAATGTTGAGGCAATATCTCACAAAAGGTAGCAAAAGATTGGGCAAGGAGGGGAAGTAGAATTGGGTAGAGTTTCACTGATCATATGCTTGGATGTGAAATGAGACCCCAACACCTCCTTTTATATGACAAAATGATAGTTAGTCGGTTGGGTGACAGGCTATAGTAGGTGAATTGGTTGGGAAACCTCCAATGCCCCGTGAATTTATATGAATTCCTTAAAACTTTTTATTTTTTGCAACTTTTGCAAGTATATGTGGGTTTTTTAGTGTGCAACAAGCGTATGTACGTGAGTTGTAGTGGTGCGGAGAGCATATGTACATGGCCTGTAATGGTGTAGAGCACGTACATCTTCTAAAAAATGGTTTTTTAAGAAGAGATTATATGTAGTGCTTTGACAAAATATGCAAGTAAGAGGGCCAAGGCCATGTATGCATGAGTAGGGCATTTTATGGCTATAACATCAAGTTGAGAAATTCAAAGCTCGAATGGTAGCGAAAGGGTACTCCCAAGTCGAGGGAGTCGATTTCAATGAGATTTTTTCCCCTATTGCAAAATTAACTTCCATTAGAATACTAATGTCTCTGGCTGCACCATTTGATCTTGAGATAGAGCAAATGGATGTGAAGACAACGTTCCTACATGGGGACCTGGAAGAAGAAATCTACATGAAATAACCTAAAGGATTTGTAGTAAAGGGAAACAAAGATCTAGTGTGCAAACTGAAGAGATCCATTTATGGTCTAAAGAAATCGCCAAGGACGTGGTATCAAAATTTTAACACAAACATCCTTATTTTGCGATTTGTTAGAAGTCATATTGATCACTCTATATATTCCAAGGAAGAAGTTGGGTGTTTCATATATGTAGTTTTGTATGTCGACAACATGTTGTTGGTCGAAAACAACATGGATGCAATAAAGGAGGCGAAGATGCAGTTGTTCTCTAAGTTCAATATGAAGGATCTTGGTTCAACAAACTTCAATATGGGAATGGAGATCAAGAGAGATCATGTGATTAGAAAGATCTGGTTGAATCAAAGTAAGTAAATTGTGTTGAAATATTGTAACTGCAAAGAGTATTCTATTTATTATTGAGTTATTATTCATCTGATCAATCCCCCTTTATGGATTGATCACGTCAGGAATTGTAATTGACCAAATCCCCTTTTGTGGATTGGTCAAACCCTAATTGTATTATGCAAATTAAGAAGTTGTCCCCCAGGCCTAATTAAAGTGGTTTTAACCACTAAGAAGACAAGTCATCCCTAGCTAGTGAAGAGACACATTTCCAATGCCTGCCAGTTTGTATAAATAAAGGAAGCCATCACCTCATTATCACACTCACTCATTCGCTCATCAAATGAGCAAGTTTGGTAGTTGCAGTTGGGAAATGAAGGAAGAGAGAGGCACATTGCTCGGTGTTGGATATTCTCTAGTGTTTTGGTTTATTGTCTTGGCATTGTATTGGCTATCTATATTAAGGAATTTTTGTTGGATTTTCTCCCCCATGAGGGTTTCACGAGATAAATGTTGTGTTTCTTATGATTGTGTTTCTCTCAATGATCCTACCTATNGTTATCTAGTAAATTGAAAAGAAGCCTAATAATAGCTCAAAACATGATATTAGAGCTAAACTGAAGAGAGCATCTTTCACTGGATAAAGAAAAACGTCACTGTTGTCGTACAAGAAAATTAGGGCTTTTGTTGGAGAGGATTTTTTTCCTAAAAAACATCTATAAAAGTGCGTCCTACCCTAGTGAACATTTTGGCAGCTTGAGCGCACCTTTCAATCCATATTTTCACAGGTCATGTTCAAGGAGAAAAACTTGAAATTTTTGAAATCTAACAGCTCCAACAAACTCGCCTCAACCTAGCACATCTAGTCCCTGGATCAGAATTTCAAAATTTGAAGTTTGAAAAATTAGGGTTTCCTCATAAAACCCTAAGTTGCAGTTGCAGTATCAAGTACAGTTGTAGTATCAGTTGAAGTATCAGCTGCAGTACTAGTTGTCGTAACCCTTGAAGTTTTTAAAGGGTTGGTAATTATTACCACTGCTACCAAATGGTGCCACTACTATCAGAGCTATGTACTCACATATTTTTAAATTGTTAATCTTTAAAGGGTATTTGCAAGAGAAGGGATCTCTTGCCATAGATCCAGAAGGATCTCAGATCCAACAGATTTAGAGGAATAATGCAACCCAGGTTTGATTATTCTAATATGCATCTATTTTTTATGACATTATTTTGATCTAGGTTGCATGTTGAAGCTATGACCATCATACTAAACTTTGGTCAAAAATTAAATTCAAGGTATTAGATGGATTAAATTTGAGATCTTAGAGTTTATTCTCTAACCCAACTTTCTGTGAAGATAGCATATTGTCTTAGTACAAAAGACAGGTTGAAGAAAGCAATGTTTATCTTGAGTGAAGGAGACTTGGAAGAAAAACAACACACTTATTCTTGAGGACAACTTTCCAGGTTCCGGGTTTGATTAATTAAGTTGATAAGATTCAAAGTTGCACATAACAAGTTGATAACTACCCCATTACAAGTAAACATTATAGTTGAGGAAGCACTCTTTGAAAAGTATTATACTTGGTAGCATGTTAGCATATTGAGATAAATGCTTAATGTAATCATTTACTAGATACAACTAACATCTCCTCTAGGAGAAACCTCTTGTGTTGGTTCCAGGTTGCCATGAATGAATGTTTGATCATAACACTAGAATAGTGTTGATCTCATTTCGTATTGTATTTCTTACTTTTGATGTTTGTTTTAGGCAAGTCACAAGTGATAGATCTAAAGGAGCTATTGTGACGATTATTCGTGCTATTGTTTTATTACTATTCTCAAAAGAGTATTATTCTTGCATGTTATTTTTTTGACCTTGGTTCAGGTCATGGGTGATAACCCCAAGGAAGCTATAGTGAAGGTTACAGAAGGAAACAGATTAGATGAGACATGAAACAAACTACCCAAGTCATGGACATGACGGTATACATCCATGTACCAAAGAAGATGAAGAAGAAGCTATTTTTGAGATCCAAAATATCTCATATGAATATTGATTACAAGGAGCAGAAGGCTCCAAAGATGACCAAACATTAGAACAAGAACTCATAGAAGACGTGTTCAAAGGATAATGAAGCCACCTTGATAGGAAGTAGAACTCGTTTGAAGTCTGACTCGGCCTTTCATATTTAGACTTGGTATTCAACACCAAGTATACCCCATAAGAGTTAATGAAGTCCTTGTAGAATCAAAGGAAATCAAGAGTAAGCACGATCTCATAAAGGATCAGATGAAGAAACAACTTCCAAGACTGGGAGACAGATGTCATGGGAAGACTATATCGCAACTTCAGAAAATTCTAGGAGATATGTGTTGATTTTTCATAAGATAGGTTAAGCATGAAGTTCATTCCATTTTTAGCATTTCACTTAACCATAAACAATAATGTTGCAGCAACCAAGATCACAAGAAGAAACACCATGCACAAGAACACAAGAAGTATCATGGCAAACACTTCTCAACAAGGGAAGAAAACTCAGCCAAATCCTTTGTTATATTCTTCAAGAGAAAGACCTTCACCACCAAGAAAGACTTAGCACACAAGAGGGTGCTTCAAACCCTAGAAGACTAGCGCCCAAGAGAGGTGTGCACCTTTTCCCAAGTAGATGTATCTGCTGAAATTTCCAAACTCACAAGGAAGATATGATTCCACAATGGGGAATCATCCCTTAATTATATTAGACTTGTCCAATCAACAAAGCCGTCTATTGGATCAATAGGGCCGACCTCTCTAAGTCACTTTATAATAACAATTATTATTATTATTAATATTTAACCATATTAATGATCTTCTACATTTATTATTAATTGCATTAAGGTGGGGTCTGTTAGCACCAAAATTCACCTCTAGATTGCGGCAGACGTAAGCCCAGTACCCATCAGGTTATATGTCACAGTTAATGGATTTAAAGAGGTCAAATGGGGAAGACTCAAGAGAATATTGTTTTAACTCAAAAAACTGGGGCAGTTTGCATGAGCAAACAAGTTCTTGATCAACTTCAGCGAGTAAGTTGTAGTAAGGATGAGTAGGAGGAATAAATTGAGGAGTAAATGTAAAGGTCTTCTCTTGACATCAGGTCTTCTAGCATGCCTAAGGAGGAAAAAACTCTGAAGACAAGATCCTCTTGAATTCAAAGTTTCAGGAAACTGAAAACGCTATAACCGCACTGCAATCAAACATCCATTACAACACAGTCACCATAATCCATGCAAATCCTTCGATCATGAACATTCAGTATCACACGCAAGTAAGATGGAAATAGAGGTTGAATTTTATTAAACAAGAAGTCTCACGTCAAGTTACATAACCAAAGAACCAGAGCTTCATTAAAACATTACAATACGTGATCTTAGCTCAACCATCAACCATAACAAAGTAACAAAACTGCCTACATATACTCAGAAAAACTCGCCACTACAGTCAAAGCTTTGAGTCGGCGAGCTCCCTTTCAGGTTGATCGTGCATGCGATCTTCTGGTAGGATGTGCATGCAGTCCTTTGTCAGGTTTCCCATGCATTTCTTTGTCAAACACAATCTCTGTCAGTCTAGTCCTGACAGCCTGCTTCCACGATTGGTCCCTTTCTGTCATTCCATTTATAGGAGGATATGATGTCTCAACCACATTACCTGGTTTCATTAACTGCTTCATTGCTATCGGAATGGGCGAAGCCAAGTGCGACACCTATCACTATGATTGGTATTTTGATGTTGATTGCAACCACTTGTGCATGGCTGGACTTATGCGGGGAGACTAGCAGGCAGACCTGGAGGACAGCAAGGGGAGCTGGCGAGATGGTTGACGCAAACTGACATGGAACGACAAGTGACTGGCAGCTAGGTGGAAAGACGCAATGACAAAATGGTGATTGGGAAAGCATGGGCGTTAGAACGTGGGTGCTGAGGTGCCAAAGTGTCGGGGTGATGTGGCACGTGAGAGGCAGTGGTAGAGGGATGTGAGTGGTCGAGGGGCAACACGACCACATGACGGAGGTGACATGGGGGACACATGTCAAGAGAAGAGAGGGAGTGGAGTGAAAAGGGGAAGGCGACATGGAGGGGAAGTGGAAGACACATGTCGAGAAATGATAGGCGGCATAGGAAAAAGGGAGATGTGATAGGCAGAGAGATGGGTGAGTGGAGGACAGGTGTTGGCAGGAGAGCAAGAGGTAATCGGTCTACTCAGAGGGGGGGGAGCAGTAAGTTGTTTAGTGCGAGGGGGTCTGAGTTAACAAGGAGGCGCCACGATAATGGGGGGGCCGCACTCAAAAACCACCAACTTGAACCCCTCCCCCCTCGTTAAAGGTAGAATGTTGGGGGGGTCTGATATGTATTGTGCATCATAGATATGAGTGCGCCAAGATAAGTTGCTCAGATCTACGAGCCTTTTACCACACTGTGCCAAAAAGTCACATCAGGGTGTTGGCAAATGTTTACCAAGTAGCGTATGTTTGTCATTGATGGCAAGTACAACAGTGGAGATGGAAGGATAAGAAGGATAAAATACCTTGGGGATTCGGACGTGAAATCTCAGGAGGAACAACGTTGAGGAAAACAAAGGCAAAGCTCAAGATACAGGAGTTTGCAGAGGAGAAGGAAGACAGAGATCCATAGCCGTTGGATCCCATTCAAATTTCCCGAAAGGCTGACAACCGTCAGATCTACAAAAGTTGCGAGGGAGATAAGCCTCGGGAGCAAGAAGAGAAGTCTCGACACGAGGAGTTGTCATCGGGATATCATCCATCAGGAGATCGGAGTTATCAAGGTCGTGAGAACCGGGACATTGAAAGTCTCGATATCCCGACATAATCGGGACCGTCCATTTGGAAGGACGTGTGGCAGCGATCAAGCACCACCGGGAGAAGCTCAACAGGAGGCTTCATCGGAAAATAGGGAATCAGAGTTTCACGAGCCCCGTGAACAATTACAACAAAAACCCTGAAATCGCGATGAAAGAAATCCTGACTGAACCTGAACCGTCAGATCAACATGTGATCTAGACCGTCGATCCAACTCACGACAGCAGACCACGTCAGCTAGGGACACGTGGCACAACCAGGTAATGACAGGTGTCAGGCAGATTCAACACTTCAGGCACATGTAAGTCATGAATCAGAGTGACACGTGGCAGTATTTAAGACGTGTCAAACCACGTGTGACATCAGCAGAGTATCGGGGATCGGGACTTTGAAATGACAAAGTCACTTGCATCAAGAATGTTGATTTCGCGATATGCGAAATCGCAAAATGATTTGAGCCGTCAGATCAAGTGTTGATCGGGACCGTTGATCACAGCCTGTATCGGAGTTTCGGGGATCGCAAATTCAAAGTGGAAAGAACTCAATACAATAAGAATCCCGATTTCGCGATGTGCGATATCACGATCGAATCGTGGCCGTTGAAACGAGTTCATATCTGGACCATTGGTTCAACTCTGTGTCGGAGTTTCGCGAATCACAATATGGAGAGACAAAAGAAACAAAGTAGAATTTGCGATATGCGAAATCGAGAAAGCACCTTATGCATAAGGGTGTGGTCACATCCCTTGGTCACGGAAGAGAAGGAGTCAGTCCGGTAAGCTCCATATCGGAGTTTTGGGGATCGGGATTTGTAAGTGACTAAAACTATGAATGCCAAGAGTGTCGAAATCGCGATATATGAAATCTCGATTGGATCTAAACCGTTGGATCAAGTATCGATCGCAGGGCTACTGTTGCAAGCAACAGTGAAACTACCAGAAACCACTAATGGTTTTAGCCAGAGGACTAGAAGACATTTGGGAAAACGGCCAGAGAAGCTGAAGAGTTGCGATGATGATCACGCAGAGCACTCGAGAGGTGGAGGAGATTGGCGCGATTGGAGCATGCAGAGGAATGGTGAACATTGCATGCACAAAGTGCACAGAAGCTATAAATACACAGTACAGAGAAGAGAAGGGGTTGTTGTTGTTGTTGCTATTGGAGTTGGCAGAGATTGTAGCTAGTGAAGGTGATTCATGTGCGAAGAAGAAGGAGAGTACAGCTGCTGAATTCAAGGGAAGAGGATCTGTGCAGTGAATGGGTATGGTGCACAGAGCTTAAAAGGCAG
>SNQJ01S0002518.1:10598-23056 GCA_010110895.2 Picea sitchensis
GACCCTATTCCTCTTGTGTGATTTTCAAAAACACCAAAGCATTCATCTTGAGAGGAATTTGAAGATAAACTAACATTACATACCTCATGTTCATGCATGTACTTGGTAAGGGTTTCCTTTGCCTCATGAAGTTGAGTCTCCATATCATGCAACTTTTCAAGAAGTTGGTGCTTCTCCTCCTTCATGACCATCAACTACTCTTGAAGGACAATGCTCTCTTCTCTATATTCACACAACTCTTGTACCATATCTCTCATGGTTACAAATGCCTTCAACATATCTTTGTCAAATAACTTGGTTAATGAAGATGTATGAGAACTATCAATGTTTGAAGCTTCCTCCATCCTTGCAAGATATCAAACTTCAACACAAAACTTGCACAATAATACCAACAGCTAAATCTCTAGTTATCAATGGAAATCACATGATAAAAACTATGCTCTGATACCACCTGATCTGAAAATAGGGGGCTGACTTGTTATGCTATGCAAGCACCCTCTACTCCATTAAAATAAACTTTAGGACCTTGCTCAATGTCATAGTTGTGCAAGAGAAAGTATGTGTCAAGTTTATGCATCTTTTAGGTGTTTATGTGTGAGGTCTTTGAAAGGTTAAATATGTGGTTTAAATAAATACACAAAAAACATAGATTGCAGCAAATAAACCAGAAAACTCACAACAAAGACAAGATGATAAAGGAGTTCACCCCCAACTGGGCTACATCTCCTTGAGCCTCCATCAATGGACTAGGCTCTCTGGGATTAGTTTGTCAAAGATTATTTTACAAGATGCTTCTCAACTCCAATGGATTTAATGACTGTACCATTGGGTTCAAAATACATAAAAACCCCAAAAATGACTATTGGATCTCTGAAAATGGACCATGGCTCATCCGGGCATGACCTCTTCTACATGTGGCCTTGAGATTCCCTGAGCTTCCTTGTGGAAAAAAAACATGTAAAAGTCCTCAAATGGATCTGAAACATGTCCCAATGTGTTCAGAGCATAACAATTAGTCAAAAATGACTATTCAGTCGCAGAAAATAGACTTGGGCTCATCTAAGCATGACCTCCTTCAATGGTGGCCCTAAGCTCCCTGGAGCTCCCTGAAACTTCAATGGTGTAAAACATGAAATATAATTCTCCAGATGCCTTTGAAAACAGTTCCAATGGATTTAGAACATCCAAAAACCCCTAGATGGGTTTTTTCGGCACCTCATTTGGCCAAAAGATGAAGAAGTTAGGCCTCCTGCCATTTTCCTCCTTCAAGCTTGTTGTCGCTGGTTCGCCAAATCGCACCTCCTGTGTGAGTAAGTTGGCTTCTGGGCGTTTCCCGTGCCTAAACCCAGCATGCGTGCCATTTCCACAATTCGTTCCAATTTATTGAACAGTTAGGGAACTAAGCCCCCAAATCGCGGAGGTGCTTGGACGCATGGGTTCCCATGTGTCCACGCCCTGCACCTAAAATTCGGGCACCCGTTAGCAACAATTTGAAGTGTGCCAAGTGTCATGCGATTGGAGGAGTATTGTTTGGTTTAAAAATCCTGTGCAATAGCATGTGGATTCGGGTCACATGGTAATGCACCTATGACCGCGGGCTAGGGCTAAGCCCCAACCCAGACCCTCGCTCCAAATAAAACATAGCACAAATTTAAATATATATTTGAACATATACATATCAAGTACCACCGTGTGGGCTAGTGGTAGCCCACACATTGCCAAAGAATTGACCATGCGAGAGGTCGCGGGTTCGAGTCCTTCAGACTCCAACATAACTTTTAACATACCAAAACCTAGGTGCCACGTAGCAGCCCACGTCTGGGCCACGTGGCACCACTCCATTAGCCAACAAAATGCCATGTGTCTCAAATCTATTCGTCCATGTGTATCACACACATTCGCTCATGTGTCTACCCAAACTACCAACTCATCACTGACACATCAACACTTTCCACATCATATTCCATGTGTGATTCGTACCCTACCACGTCAGCATGTACGGACTATACAGTCAGCAACTTTTTTTGCCTATTTGGCAAATCAAACAGATCATGATATCTCACTCATCTGATGTCCGTTTGACCTCGTTCAAATTGATTTGGGTTAGTGACGACGAGGGCTACGCACCTATTCATTTTGAGGTGATTCCAAACACTTTCATTTTTGGGCTAAATTTTGACCCCTGGTCCAGATTCTGATCATACCCCTAGGCATGGGGGGTAACATATGGCTCCAAGATGGGGACATGTGCTCACCATAGAGCGCATGAGAACATCAACATCTCTAGTTTTCCAAGACCAGCAACCTTGCACCCACTTCTAACAACACTAACACTTTAGTAGTAAAGACCAGTGGATGTGATCCACCGGTGTTAGAGGTAAATCCAAAAATCATGCTGGAATTAATTTTTTTTCTACCACTATACATGATAAATATAATGAAGAATGAAAGTACCTAACATGGATGCATAATACAAAGTGATAATCTAATGACATGTATATGTAAGAGAATGCAAAGCTATACTAGCATGGATGCATGATGTATACAAATGCAATGCAAGATGAAAATGACCTACCTACACTACCTAATCTAAACTATAGGAAAGAATTCAAGTCTCCTCCCCGTGATAGGGTTTGAGAAGGGACACACTAATGGGTAGTGTCAGTCTCCTTCCCTCTAGCATATATAAGTGATAGGATTCATTGATAGACTTCTTTCCAACTTTGTAGGGGCCTTTCCATAGATAATCAAATTTCTTATTCATACTTGGCTTGCCCTTTCTTCTATCACATATGAGCATTGTTATCCCCTAGCATAGGGATAACTAAGGAGATTATGTATTGAGGCCCATAGGTTCTAGAAATGGAGTACCGAGAGCCATATTGACTTGAGCCTAGCCCTAGAGGGCCCATCCTTCTTCTTCAACGCCTTCATCCTACCAATAGCAGTAGCATTCATCCCATCGACATGGTCCTAAAGCAGCAGTGGGTCTTGATCTATGAGGTAATGAGTTCGGGTATCATGGTATGTGTCACTCTGATTCTCAAAACATTTGAATATGTTCATTTGATTCTCTTTTGCTTTATGATGTGTTCTTGGATTTTATGCCTTTTGAATTTTCCATACATGGGGGGGATCACAGAATTCTCTAGAAAGTTAGTTCCCTTAGGAGTGAGTTGCAACTGGGTGGGTTCATGAAATACCATCATCTATTCCCACCATACTTATCACTTTTCATCATCTTCCCACTCATTTATCCCCTGCATTGGTTTAGGCATTGGGTTTGCCAAGCTAGTTAAGGGTTGTACCTTGCCTTGTGGAAATAAGGGGATAAAGGCCTAGAGGGTAAAACTAGTTGGCAAAATATAAAAGCCAAGAGAAGAAAACCTTTAGATGATTCACCCAAGGATCCCCGAGAAAGCAATAAAAGGCTTCTCAATAAGAAAAAGGAGGGACCCATAAAATAAATAAACCCAAGACCTAGTTGGAGGATAGGGGGTCTCATCACGAGCCAACCTATTAGGTCCATAGGCATGTAGCGGTATGACACTACCATTCATTTGGTCACCACGCCAGAGTAGTGTCTCTTGGTAGCATAACCAAGAGAAAGGGGGTCTCATCACGAGCCAACATTCTTATCTTCGTGAAATGCTTGTGGGTAACATTATCACCACTGGTCACCATGCCAAGAAAGTGTCCCCCAAATATTCTCTTGAAATAAAAAGCAATAAGACAAAGAGAAAAAAAGGCATTGAATGGGCTAGGAAACATTTACATCCAGAACAAGGTGCAACTCACTCTCTTCAGAGGCACCCACATGAAAGCCCTACATTTCCCTGTCATCATTGCACCCCTTGCCCAAACATCATCATACCATATCATGCACTTACATGACCTAGATTGGTCTTCACCTAGGGACACCCCACACTTAGGGATAATTATCCCAATAGGGCGTCCTGAGACCCTCTCCAAACCTGGCTTGTAGAATAGCATAACGTCTTTGAGAACTTTTCTAGGAAAAGGGGGGTTTTATGCACATGTTTGGGTAATTTGATTATTAGATGTGATTGACATTGCTATGATCCCTATGACTTATGAGCCCATGGAGGGCGTACTTTTTATTGTTGCAGGGCCACACCCGACGGATAGGTACATATGGGGAGGTGATTAGTTCAGACCTCCATAGGGATAAAATCCCACCAGATAGGTGCTAAGACCCCAGCTAGGGGCATACATATACCAGAGGCTTACACTAGAGAGAGAGGAGGACGTTCCACCAGAGAGGCATTGGTAGTCCTAGACCCAAGGGTGGTCTTGACCTCCCACCATGATGTTGGCCCTTGAAGGCCTTTGACGTCATCATTCAGAGCCTTGACATCACCTAATTGAGGTGTCCAACTTGAGGATGGTTTGAGTTAGCACGTGTGGCAGTTCCTAAGGGGTTTTTAGCCCCAACTTTTCACTTGGAGGGCTATAGTTCCAGCATAAAGGCTAACGTCACCCTAAAATGATAAAATTAGGGTTTTATTGGATAATTCTCTGTGAAATTGGATTTTTCATGTAAATTGGCCATGTTGGTCTTGTTGACCTAATTTTGTAATTAAAGGTCATTTGGATTGTATAAATAAGGGATTATTCCCTTCTATTTTTTCATCATTCTTTCACTCACACTTGTGAGGTCTGAAATTCGACTCCCTTATGGTTTATTGGCTGAAATTAAGTGGTGTGCAACTCTTGGAGGCAGCTAAATTTGGTATTTTTTGGCATTTTCTTGGTGGAAAGTCTTCAACTAGGCTATTGGCTAGATTATTCTTGGTGAATGTAAGTGAATTTCTGCAATTCATCTTTCCTTTGAATGGTTATAGTACTTTAATTTTCATTTTACTAAGATTATGAAATTGCTAGCTTAAAACCCTAGGAGATCAAACACATGTTATTGTCCTTGTCTCAATAGCTTTTCACCTACTAGATTTTGCTAGAAAACCTATCCCTTGAAGCATGAGCTAGAGACCTACCATTGTAGAAATCTTGCATCATCTGCTTCATCAATCCTTTATTTAATTCAAGCTTGATATAAAGAAGGAGGAAAGCCGCTAGGGCCAAGGGTTACCTACTTCCTAGTAGTTGTTTTCCTTCTAGGGTTTGTTGATTGAGGCCTGGGGTTACCAACACCTCAACCATCATCCCTCTTGTCCTTAGCTCACACATTTTCATTTGATTCCTTCAAGATTGTTGCTGCTAAAAGTGACTCCATTATCCCTAAAGACACTGATCTAGACCTCATACCTGATTGATTGATAAGAACAACCCTTAAATCTTATACCTCAAGTTATTTGCTAACACTTCCTAACCCTAAATTAGACTAATCTACTAACCTTCTTGTTGTTGTTACAAAAGTAATCTACAGCCATATATTACAACAGTAAAAGCTCCTAAAATCAATTGATAAAGTTGATTTTTACATTGCCTCATCAACTTCTGACAAATGCTAGCATAGTGTTATTGTTAGATTATCATTTTTGGTCATTTTGAAGCTAATTTAAGGCATTTCTTGTGAAGCCATTATCATATATACATTGTTGTTATAGATTTATATTTGCTTCATCATTTATCAACTTATTGCTTTCATTGAGAAGTCCAAGGTTTTATAAAGCACTAACATCAACTGTACTTGCAAAAAATAGTGTTTTCTTATTGTTTTGTTCTGAGCAGGTACACTTAAGCATATCATTGCTTCATTTTTTAAAACTTTGGGACTTTCTGATTGGTGTGACTTATGAGAGGGGATAACTTTTCTTGATACTTCAACCTTTTCCATCTCAACCCCCAAGTCAATGGGGACGTCCCCCTGGGACTTCACCCCCAAATAGAAAGAGGTGTCTTATTAAGGTGACAATGATAAGACAACCTCTTGTTACGCCAATTTTCCCTCCTTTAGATTTTCCCTTTTGGACAAGTAGAAATTGTGCGATGACATTTTGGTGCCATTGTCGGGGAACATTGATTCAATTCTCCTCAAGATGATACTTTTTGGTAAGTCTTCCCTCAAAAGCCTTTACTTTGCAAAGATTACCTGGTGACTCCATTGAGGGTGATTCCCTCATCCCTTTGATAGTTTCAAGAAAATTATCCGACGATTCCACTAATGAAAAAACCAACCATGACTTCTCAATGGGACCCAGGAAATTTCAAACCTTTAGACATGAGTAAAATCTCGGGATACCCTCGACAAATGCCCCTGAAATACAAGAAATGGATCCCTAGATTCACTGGTAGTGATGGGGATAGAGTCAAATTTCACATGGGTGATTTTTGGGGGTTTTTTCAACTCCACCCTATCAGTGATGATGTTGAAGATTTGGCAATGAAACTGTTCTCTACCACTCTTCATGGTAATGCTAGGGAGTGGTATGACAACCTTCCTGATGCTAGCATCACATCTATGGACCAATTAGAAGAAACCTTTCTCAAATTATGGGGTATTAAGTTGGAAGACATCCCAATACTACTAAAAATACTCGAGCATATAAAGAAAATTGAGAATGAGACCATTAGAGAGTTCCAGGATAGGTTTGAGGACCTACTATTTCTAATTCCTAGAAGCCATCATCCTGAAGATATGTACCTCGTGTATCTCTATACCAATGCACTCTTAGTGCATTTAGTGTTTCCTCTTAGTAAAAAGGACCCAAAAACACTTCATGAAGCTCATAACATGGCTACAGAAATCGAGGAAAATATCTCCTTGTCTAATGAACGACAACTCTTTACCCCAGATTCTCTTAGTTTGGGGAGATTAGTTTCCCTTGATACCTTTACTAATAATTTCCAAGAATAAGGGGAACAAATCATCCACTGACAAGTGTTTGAGGAGAAGGATCCTGATGAGGTCTTCCAATCCCATGAGGAAGAGAAATGGATTACTCATTCTTCTTCCAAGGAGGATGAAGATGTGGTTGAAGAGCGATAGCTTGAAGATATCGAACATGATGATGATGCATTGATGTGCACTCCTCCCTCTGATGAAGCCATCCAAAATCTCATATTTCCTGCACAAGAAGAAGAGGATGAGGTTAGTCACTTTCCTTTTCAAGTTTTTTATAATACCTTATTCTATGATTCAGAGAATGAAGAAGAAATGGAGCCCTTGAACAAGCTAGGTCCTCTATATTATAAAGTTGATGATGTAGAAGCAATTCTTCCATTTGATGAAGTTATCCAAATACTTGAAGCTCCTGGACAAGAATAAGTAAGCGAGGTGAGTCATTTCCCTTTCTAAATTTTTAATGATTCTTTATCTTATGATGTGGAGAGTGAAGAAGTGTTGGATGCTTTTTCCCTTTCATGCTATGATGAAGATGATGACTTTGTTAATAAGATTGAAGAATTCATACATGTCGGGGAGCATAATTGGGATGTGATTGGATATGATGTCCCATTTACAACATTGAGGGTCATGTCCAAAATTTGCCTTTACCATTATCACATGAAGTTACTAATACATTTGACATTTGGAAACAAGGAAATGACATTATTACAATTTTTTTCCAGACACCCAAGGATGACCTGATGTTATGCTCTCCTAATAATTTTTAGTCATACCTTAAGGACTTTGATGATTGTTCCTTTGAGCACGTGGATTTATTCTATGAATAAAATTATCAACCATCGTTGTGCTCGGATCTTGATAAGAATGAGGAAGTTGCTTTCCTAAATCAGGATACTAGTGATAATATTTTTCACCTCTCTTTGATTGCTTTACCTTGCTATGTCACTAAGGGTATGGTTTGGAAACATGTCCCTTATCCCAAGTCTTTTGTAGGACAAAAACTCCTTTTGGAATTTAGGGGAAGATCGAGTACCTTAAGAAGAAGCTTATTATCATAGTCTTCTAGCTTCCCCTTAAGAAATTGTCAATCATCTTCTATGTCCTTGCTAGTCCCTTCCCATACCTCAAATTGTGAAGACATCTGAGGTATCCAACCTTCAAACTCCTTGAGTAAATTTATTGAACCTTTGACTTTTCACGGTCCCTTTCTAAGATGGATTGAGCACTTTCCCGAGAGTATGACTTGGCACCATTTTGTCCCTCCCACCCACCTACATGAGCTATACTTTATGATTTCCAATGATATAATACATTTTCTAACTCATGTTATTTTCGTGCTTGAATTATCATTGTTTTGGTTTACGATGAAGCACAGAGGAAAGTATTATGAGACATTGCTAGGATAGTTTCACTGGTTGTTTGACTACACCTAGCATTCAACCAACAAGTAAGTAGAGGTAAGTAGGTAGGCATTTGCATTCATTGTATATACCATCTGCATTTCATGCTAGAGTAGTTGTATTTCCATTTTTACATATGATTGCTTACTTGTATTTCATTATATCATATATGAGCCATGGGTGATAGCACCACCCCAAATGATTACTAATAAAAAATTTTGAGATCTAGCAGTGTTAGAAAGTAATGGATGTGCTTGTTTAACCATAGACAATATAGAAATATTGTCACTCAACCATAGGTCAAAGTCACTCCCAAGCACCTTAACCTTGACAAAGAATGATTCCAAAAGCAAACCCTAGTCTTAATATCCAAACAAAGGTGGTGCACCTCTCTCCAAGGATAGCGCACCAAGAAAGAATAACAGAAACTAATCAGAGAGTCCAACCCAAAAAACTGAAAATGCAGATTGCAGAACTGTCGGTAGCAGCTGCTCCAAAGACTTGTGCACAAACTGGCCAATTGCAATGTGCACAAGTGTACTTCTACAGTTCTAAGAATACTGGCCATAATGAATATTGGCCTCCTATATTTATATTGTTTCTGCCAGACTGCCTGGGCTGACTTATCATCCTGGGTGCTAATTACTTAGTATATAACATTTCCTTTAGCCGACTTCTTCTCTTGGAGGCTAATAACCTAATACAAATCATTCTCTTGAGCCGACTTGTCTTCTAGGGTTCTTAACCAATTATTTAGGGTTTCTTCTTGCTTCCTGGAATATCATATTATCGTTAAGTTTACACATGGAGGTAAATATCTCCCGCAACTACCATAAGATCAACACTCCCTCCTATCTAGGGAGGTATTGAAGGCAATGGTCTCGAGCACAAACATACCATTGAATCGGTAGCATCATCATATTTGTATAGACTATAATTATTAGATCATGAGCACTATCATCACTATCAATGTTATCTGACAACAACAATTGCATCATCTCTCGAAACCATACTCCATTTGAGTAATCAGACATGATGTTGAATAAGTCACTCACTCCAAGGAGTGATAAAAAATCCATTCTTCTAATCCGTGCATATGTCCTAGAAGAATAGATGTTCTAGACCATTTTTCGTCTGGAGAATCTTTGTCCATCGGTACACTGATCATCCATCTAGCTGATAATCATTTTCAATATTTTTGATAGTTTACAAGACAATCAGGACAATGTCATTCAACAGAACATAATTGTGTCTATCCATAGTAGTACTCAACTACAATCCATTGGTACACTACCACACCAAGTAGCACACAACTACTTGATCAGTGACACATAGTCACAACCGGTGGAACACATCCACCATAGTAGCATAGATCTATTGTCCAGAGACATACAATCTCCATGGAAATCATATCATCTGATATCAACCTATACATAAAAAAAATCATAATATAAACTAAGTCATATGGGCCATTCTTCCACTCACATCTGTGAGATCTGGAAGAGAATCTACCCACATCAAGTAAAAAATCAATGATGGGCTATCTAGACTATTCTTCCCAAGAAAGGAAGAAAAATTGTCCTGATTTTTGAGCTTGGACCATTCACCTATCTAGTCCATTCCCCTGGCACTAAACAAAGTGAAACCTGGAGAGAATGAGTCTGCCTTAGGGAATGCATGTCCCTGATTGTTGAACCTGGACCATTCACTTATCTGGGCCATTCCTCTAGCACTAAAAAAAGTGAAACCTCAAGAGAATGAATTTCCCTAGGGAATGACTGTCCGAACCATTTCTTAAGGAAATGGATGTCCTACACCAACCTCCAAAACAGACCATTCTTTGAAACTATTCACAACTGTGAGCTTCGAAAGAATGATTGTCTAGTGAGGCGGACCAGTCTTCTTGACCACTGAGAGTGACTGTCAAGAAGAAATATTGTCCTAGACCATTCCCCCACACTGGCCACAAGGGGAATCATTGTCTATGGTACATCAACAATCCATTGAACCATTTTCATTAAAAACATTATCGTTCGATCTGGACCATTTTCCAAACTGGAAAATGCATGTCCGTCAGAAATCTCAAACCACTTTCCGAACTAGAAAGGGAACTTCTCATCCTGGACTATTTTTCGAACTGAAAAATGATTTTCCATAAATCAATAACACTTCAGTGCTCCCTCCCAACCTGGGAGTCATCTCTTCCTTTTTCAATAAGGAATTCGTCTCCACGAGCTCCAGCTTGAGCACGCAAACTCTTTCATCTTGGACATAGGCCTTACCAAAATATTTGCTTATCTGCTCATCTGTGGAGATATATATATTGGAGAACCACTTCTCTTTTCTGGACTTCATCGTCGGGAATGTAATGCTTGATCTCAATGTACTTCAGTCTTTCTAGAACACCGGTTTTCTCTGAAGACTTCATATAGATCTGATCAATATAGTATATCATTGTTGGATTCATCTTTTGTTTCATGCTAGCTCATAACATCATGGAAAGGGTCAAACTGGAACATATCCAAGTGGTACTTCTTCTGCCATCATGAGAGTTTGTCATGGATTAGCAATCCATCATCCTGAGCTTCTGAGTAACCATTCTGATACAATATCTTTGTTATAGAAAGTTTTAACCATGCTTCTATTGTGCATTGGAGGCTCTGCACCAAGTTGTTTGAATCTGTATAAGATATTCTTCCATCTGTATACAAGACTCTCTTTTTGGTATACCTCAAAACCTTGAGGTTTCTCTACATATGCTTCTTGTACAATTATTCTGAGAACATTCCTTACATTTATCTAATGTAAACTCCAACTCATGGATATTGCCGAAGATATGATGGCTCATGTAGAGGTATGTATGGAACAAGCTATAATCATAGTCCTCTCCCTCCATCTGGGAGAACCTTTGGTTCTGGATCTCACAATGCTTTCATTCATAAGTCTTCCATACACTGTTCTTCATCAAAACTTTCATTTCTTCTGCTTGATTGCTTCTAGAAGGTTCAGATCAAGCTGGTAGTTTTGTGATTCTCGATATAATGACCAGTTGTTATGGATTTTCTTTCTCTCTTGGAATTTTCATGTTCTTCCTCATGTTTCTCTTTGGCTCTTGGGTTCATGGAGTTTTCTATAGATTCCATGACCTGAAGATTCCAACTTCTTCCTTTCAGGATGTGGAGGGGCAACTAGGGATACTTTAAGGCTTATTTTCGAAGAAGACTTCTTCTAAATACAAACTGAACACGTGCTACTTTTCATGTTTGCTACCATTGATGGGAACATGGATAGATAATTCATCATCTTCAATGGATCATATTATTTAGGATTAGCTCCCTCCTAATCCTTGCTTCATGCATGAATGCACACTCTTCTTTTGGAATTATATAATTGAATCCCTCCATCTAACAGAGTCCACACTTTCATCTGCATCCTTATTTCCTTCTGCAAAGTGTCATAAGTCTTTTTCCAAATTCCTCTTGATTGTTGATTTCTTTATGTTTTTACTTCTTCAAGTTTGATTATGATTTCGACTTATTTTGCAGTTGTTACTTATGTAATAGCTTCCACATGAATTGTTACCAGGGGTTGTTGATGTAATTCATCCTTTCATTGTAAATGCGTTGAACCTTCACATAATAGATCTAGCTAAACAATAATACACACATTTGCAGAGAGAATTGGAGAAAGAAGAAGAAGGAGAGAAAGAATAGAAAGAATTCTCATTAAGCGTTGTGAATAATGAATAATTTACACGTGATATACTCTGTATAACTCAATGGGTTCGAATTGAGGTGAACCAATGCGCCATAGTGGTGGTCTAGAGTGATATGGACACACACCAATAGTTACGGGAGTGAACTTCCACCTATTCTAGTCTCTCAGGCCGTTATGAGAGTGAACTGCCACCTAGTTGAGTTAACTAGTCAACTAGTCTTCAGTTAACTGACTGAACAGAGAGTAGTGAGGAGTTAACTCAGGGAATCAAGGCTAATGCACCACTCTGGTGATGATACCAAGGCAAGGTTGAATTATCATGGTGATGATACCAATGTTGCATGGTGATGATCCCAATGCAACATCTAAACTCAACTCAACTAGTCAAACTAAAGTGTCAACTAAAAGAGAATATTCTTCAGGTGGAATATTCTCCCCTAAAATATAGGAGACTAGATAATGACTAATTATGAATAATAAACAAGGAATAACCTTAGGAAAAATAAATCCTA
>SNQJ01S0002518.1:23106-54342 GCA_010110895.2 Picea sitchensis
CCAACCCCTCAAGGTACATTGTATGTAAAAAGAAGAACTATAGTTGCTAGGCAAATGTGTCCTTCACTCCAAGACGACCTCGCAGAGAATGGAATTTTTGCTTAGTGAAGGTCTTGGTGAAAATGCCTACTGTCTGTTCTACTGAAGGACAAAATTGTAAGTCGGTGATCCCCTCATGTACTAAGTCCTAGATGTAGTGCATGTGGATCTCGATGTGCTTTGTCCGCTGCCTCTGAAATGGGTCTATGCAGAACTTCAGTTTGCTCTGGTTGTCACACCAGATGACGATCGGCCGATGAAACTAAATGCCCAACTCAGTGAAAAAATGTTGTAGCCACATAGCCTAAATGGTTATGTTAACTACCCCTCTATAATCTACCTCAGCTGAAGATAGAGAAATGGCATCTTGCTTCTTGCTCGACCAACAGATAGTCCCAGAACCAAGACTGAGTGAGTAACCAGATGTGGACTTGCGATCAATGTTATCGCCAGCCCAATCGGAATTAGTAAACCCAATCAGATCTAATGTAGATTTTGTTGCATAATGAATCCCAAAGGTGATGGTGCCATGTAGGTATCGAAGGATACACTTTGCATCTTTCCAATGTAGCTCATGCGGCTCCTGCATGAACCTGGAAACTGCGCCAACTGCATATGAGAGGTCTGGTCTGGAGTGTGTGAGATACAACAAGCTCCCCACTAGTTTTCTATATAGTGTGTTGTCAACCAGTGGAGTCTCCCTGCCATCCTCAAGTTTGACTCCTGATAGAAAAGGAGTCGAAGCAGACTTGTAGTCTGTCATGTGAAATATCTCAAGGAGATCTCGTGCATACTTGGCCTGAGACAGTTTGATGCCTGATGCATCCTGACTGGTCTCAAGTCCAAGGAAGAAGTGTAGCAGACCCATGTCCATCATAAAAAACCTATCATGAAGAATCCTCTTGACTGCAGCAATCATTGAAGTCAAGCAACCAGTGATCAGCAAATCATCGACATACAGAACTAAAAGTATAAGTGAATCAGTCATTCTAAGCATGTATACATTCGGGTATGATTTACAACGTACAAATTTATGTGACAACAAGCAAGATTCCATCTTGGCATACCATGCCCTCGGAGCCTGCTTGAGGCCATAAAGTGACTTCTTCAGTCGACAGACCAAAGATGAGTCCTGCATAAATCCTTGGGGCTGCTCTATGTAGATCTCCTCAGAGAGATCATTGTGAAGAAATTCATTCTTCACATCCATCTAATGGACTTCCCATCCCTTGGCTTCCGCAATGGCCAGTGTCAGTCGTATGGAATCCATCTTCACTACTGGAGCGAAGGTCTCATCATAGTCAATACCATGAACCTGCTAAAAGCCTTTGGCGACAAGCCTAGTGTTGTATCTACTGATTTTTCCATCCATTGCGCTCTTGGTCCTGTAGATCCATCTGCATCTGACACGTTTCCTCCCAGAAGGAGAGGGAACCAGATCCCAAGTCTGGTTATCGAGGAGGGAGTTGTACTCCTCCTGCATGGCAGATTCCCAAAAGGGATTTCCAGCAGCCTCGCCATAAGACTATGGATCTGAAGACTGAACCAAGAAATGATTCCTGGAGGGAAATGGTTTAGTGGCAGTGAGTGCAACAAGAGTCTCCTCGAAATCAGATTGAGTCATCCTAGTATTGGTTGGATCACCAACGAGATCCCCTGCATCCTGAAGAGTAGTTTGCGCCCACTTGGGCCTCTTCTTTGGCTCTGCAATTGCATCTGGATTCTCTGACTCTACATTTGACTGTACTGACTCTAAATATGTATCTGAATCATCTGAGTCCTTTGAATTAGAACTCTCGTCTGAAGAAGAGTTGGCATGTGCATGCTCATCATCTCATACAGGTGGAAGAGTGAAGGTGTCTGTATGCGCCTGCTGAGGTACATGCGAGACACTTTCCTCAAATTGGACACTACGCTCAATGATGAGTCGGTCCGAGGAAAGATCAATAAGATGATATCCCTTCACACTATCAGGGTATCCAACAAAAATGCACTCAGTGCTTTGTGGATCAAGTTCCTTCCTTTTTTCAAAGGGAATCTGGGCCCATGCACAAGAACCAAAAATGTGAAAGTGGGTCACTTCTGGTTTGAGGCCGCTCCAAGCCTCGTAGGGGGTCTTATCCTTGACAGATCTATGTGAAGATCTATTTTGGATGTATGTTTCACAGTTAAGTGCTTCAGCCCATAGTCTCTATGGTAGTGTCTTTGCATGCAACATGCAAGATGTCATCTTCTTTAGAGATCGGTTTTTCCGCTCAGCTACTCCATTTTGCTACAGAGTATAGGGAACTGTATGTTGCAACTGAATCCATGCCTCATGGAAAATATTATGCATCTCATGATTTACATACTCTCCCCTATTATCATTTTGGAGGACTTTGATCTTCTTTCTGAACTGTGTCTCAACCAAGGCTTTGAAATCTTTGAGGTGTTGAAAGACCTTGGATTTTTGCGTGAGAAAGTAGATCCAAGTAAAACGTGAGAAATCATCAACAAAAATGAGAACAAACCTTGCTTTTTTGATGGAAGGATGCGGAAAAAGACCCATAAGGTCATTGTGGATCATAACTAAAGGTGTGGAAGCTCCCTAAGACTTTCCTTTGTCGAATTTCTCCTGAGGGTGTTTCCCGAGAACACATCCCTCACATACTCCCTTGGAGAAATGGATGTCTAGTAGACCATCAACTAATTTGTGCTTGCTAAGTTGTTGCATGTATTTGAAATTCAAATTTCCAAACCTTTCATGCCATATCCTACTACTTTCATCAGCATGAGTAAGCAGTAAAGCAGAATCAAGTTCAATGAATTCATAAAATGTATACAATCTAGACTGATGATTTACCTCACTGGTAGCAACCCAGGAGTTTGTTTGCATGTCGTAGATGTCCACGAAATTTGGTGTGAATACGACTTTATTTATCATGCCATAATTTTTCATCTGATATACGAAGAGAAGGTTGACGGAAATTTGGGGAACATGCAGCACATTCTCGAAGCTCTGGCTCTGGGAAGAGTTGTTTGTGCCCACTTGGGCCTCTGCTCTGGCTCTGCAACTGCATCTGGATTCTTTGATTCTGCATCTGACTATACTGACTCTGACTCTGAATCTGAATCATATGATTCCTTTGAATATGAATCATGTGATTCCTCTTAATCGAAACTCTCGTCTGAAGAAGAGTCGGCATGTGCATGCTCATCATCTCGGACAGGTGGAAGAGTGAAGGTGTCTGCATGTGACTGTTGAGGTACATGCGAGACAATTTCCTCTAATTGGACACTACACTCAATGATGAGTTAGTCTAAGGAAAGATCAATAAGATGATATCCCTTCACACCATCAGGGTATCCAACAAAAATGCACTCAGTGCTTTGTGGATCAAGTTTCTTCCTTTTTTCATAGGGAATCTGGGCCCATGCACAAGAACCAAAAATGTGAAAGTGGGTCACTTCTGGTTCGAGGCCGCTCCAAGCCTCGTAGGGGGTCTTATCCTTGACAGATCTATGGGGGGATCTGTTTTGGATGTATGTTTCACATTTAAGTGCTTCGGCCCATAGTTTCTATGGTAGTGTCTTTGCATGCAACATGCAAGATGCCATCTTCTTTAGAGATCGGTTTTTCCACTCAGCACCTCCATTTTGTTGTGGAGTATAGGGAACTGTATGCTACAAATGAATCCCTACCTCGTGGAAAAGATTATGGATCTCATGATTTACATACTCTCCCCCATTATCAGTTCGGAGGACTTTGATCTTCTTTCCGAACTGTGTCTCAACCAAGGCTTTGAAATCTTTGAGGTGTTGAAAGACCTCGGATTTTTGCCTGAGAAAGTAGATCCAAGTAAAATGTGAGAAATCATCAACAAAAATGAGAACAAACCTTGCTTTGTTGATGTATGGATGTGGAAAAGGACCCATAAGGTCACTGTGGATCAGATCTAAAGGTGTGGAAGCTCCCTGAGACTTTCCTTTGTCAAATTTCTCTTGAAGGTGTTTCCCAATAACACATCCCTCACATACTCCCTTGGAGAAATGGATGTCTGGTAGACCATAAACTAATATGCACTTGCTAAGTTGTTGCATGTATCTGAAATTCAAATGTCCAAACCTTTCGTGCCATATCCTACTACTTTCATCAGCATGAGTCAGCAGTAAAGTAGAATCAGGTTCAATGAATTCAGAAAATGTATACAATCTAGACTAATGATTTACCTCACCAGTAGCAACCCTGGAGTTGGTTTGCATGTCGTATATGTCCACGACATTTGTTGTGAATACGCCTTTCTTTCTGGTGCCATAATTTGTCATCTGATATACGGAAAGAAGGTTGACAGAAAGTTTGGGAACATGCAGCACGTTCTCAAAGCTTCCATTGGTGATTTCAATCCTTCCTTTGCCTGTGACTTCGACAGAAGAGTTGTCCCCCATAAGAATAGGAGGACCTTTGCATGCATCTAATGAAGAATAGACTGCTTCTGAGGAAGCCATGTCATGTGATTCTCCTGAATCTACGATCCAAGCATCGGGAGAGGAGTTGATGGAAATCAAGGCATGGCTAGAATTGCCTTTCTTGGAATTCGAATCTTCTGGCTTCTTCTTCTTTACACCCTCGGGGATGCGATCTCCAAGGTTGTTTTCATGAATTATTTGATACATCAGATCTATTTTCTTTTGCATGCATGTGGATTCCGAATGGAATCCTTTGTGACAGTATGTGCATTTCTCTCCTTTTCTTCCCTTTTCTCCTTTGGATTTGGAGGCATCGATGAAGGGTTTTGTGTACCCTTCCTTCTTTGTATGTGCATGAGCTTTCTGCTTATATTTATCTTTATATTTCTGATATTGTTGGCTTCCATCATGCACAGTGAGTGCATGCGCCCTTGGGCCTTTGATTGCGCCCATGTTGATGAGATTGGTTTTCTCTTGTGTCAGGGATTCGATAAAGTCCTCAAGAGAAGGCATCTTCCAGGTGGCTCCAGAGGTGAATCTGACAGTATGGAATGTAGACACGAATACAGAGAATTCAGGACCAAGCTTGGAGATAATGGTGAGAACCATTTGTTTCTCCTCCTTCGATTTATCAACCCCGCAAGTTTTGAGTTGCGACAGTAAATCCTTGAATTTTGTAAAGAAATCTTGGATATTCTCGAAGATTTTTGGATCCAATGTGAGCAACTCCAACTCTAGCATGTGTCCCCTCATCTCATCCTATTTGCAAAAGAGCCCTTCCAATATGGTCCAGGCTTCATTGGGAGTCTTACAGGAAGATATATGAAAAAGGAGATCAGGAGAAATAAGACTGCAAATTGTTTCGAGTGCCTCATCCATGTGATTTAAGTACTTGGATTTTTCTATGGCTAATGTTGGCTCTAGATATGTATTCATGGTTAACCTGCACAACCCTCTGGACTGGAGATGTATGGATATTTTCTCCTTCCATGCAAAATAGTTGCAAGGTGTAAGGATGAATTCTTTTTGGAATTCCATCTTTCCATTGTCTTCAATATTTTGTACCTGCAAAAAAAATTGGTGTAGCTTTTCCTTAGAAGTCCGCCAGCTCTGATACCATGTAAATGTGTTGAACCTACACATAATAGATCTAGCTAAACAATAATACACACATTTGCAGAGAGAATTGGAGAAAGAAGAAGAAGGAGAGAAAGAATGGAAATAATTCTCATTAACCGTTGTGAATAATGAATAACTTACACATGATATACTCTATATAACTCAATGAGTTCAAATTAAGGTGAACTGATGCACCATAGTGGTGGTCTAGAGTGATCTGGACACACACCAATAGTTACAGGAGGAACTGCCACCTATTCTAGTCTCTCAGACAGTTACAGGAGTGAATTGCCACCTAGTTGAGTTAACTAGTAAACTAGTCTTCAATTAACTGATTGAACAGAGAGTAGTGAGGAGTTAACTTAGGGAATCAAGTCTAATGCACCACTCTGGTGATGATACCAAGGCAAGGTCAAATTAGCATGGTGATGATCCTAATGTTGCATGGTGATGATCCCAATGCAACATCTAAACTCAACTCAACTAGTCAAACTGAAGTGTCAACTGAAAGAGAATATTCTCTAGGTGGAATATTCTCCCCTAAAATATAGAAGACTGGATAATGACTAATAAACAAGGAATAACGTTAGGAAAAATAAATCCTAGGTGTGTGTGAAGTAACTCCAACATTCATGTGTATTGCCTGTCTTGTAGTCATCATGATACCAATCCTTATCTTGTTTGTTCTTCCATATATATAGTTTCTCTTTGAACATCTTATCTTCTAAGAAACAGATATGCAAGATATGTACAGAAACTATGTAAACATGGTATATACAAGAACTATGAAGAGTATTGTTACCTTGTCTTAGAAGAATAAGTATGTTTTATCCTGCTTGGTCTTCTTTGAAGGTTCCTTTTCTTCGACAACTGATGCTTCGTGTGTTTCCTTCCTTTTCCTTAGCTCGGGACAATGATTCTTGTAGTGACCATATTTTCGACAGTTGAAGCATTGTATTTTTGATATATCTTTCTCTTGATTTGATTTCTTCCTGGAGCCAAACTTCCTTTTATTCCTTAAATTCTTGAACCTTGTTGTGAAAGCTTGATCATTGTATTCCTTTTGGGGTTTCTCTTTTGCATTGATCCTTGATTCTTCTTGTGCATAAGAAGTCCAAAGTTCTTCAAATGTAGGATACTCCTTCCTTGTGTTCATTCTTTCGGAAAATGCATCCCATGTCTTGGGAAGACCATTGAGTACTATATTTACCAGTTCCTTCTTTGAAATGATCTCTTCAATAGCTTGTAGTTGATCTCTTAACTGAGAGATTCTCACAAAGTATGATGTTATGTTGTCATCATCATTCATTTTCATGTCACGGATCTCATTCTTTAGACTCATTATCTGTCCAATGTTTCTAACTGAGAAGAGGTTTGTTAGGGCATCGTGCATATTCTTAGATGAGTCAAGATGGGAGATGTAGGGTATCATGTGGTATTTTATAGAGTCCACTATGATACTCATGGCATTGATGTCATTGTCTTTGAATCTCTCCATAACTGCAACATTTTGAGGTTCCTTATCTTTTCCTTCTTTGAACTGTGGTTCCACGATCTTTCCTTTCATGATATCCAACACTTTATTCTTGGCAAGGATGAGGTCAATCCTTGTCTTCCATGCTATGAAGTTAGAATCCCCTTCTAACTTGTTTTTGTTGGAGCATAACCCTAAATTACATTAGTTTATACCTAGCTTAGACTCCTAGATCTTGTTTAATACATTTCATCACACTTTATTTCACCTAATTTGGCCACATAGAGAAGAAGGGTGCCTCATCCCTAGATTTTAGGGAAAACTGTTATTTTTAGATCAAGACTCAACTCCCGGTTCTTGATTTTCTTGATTTATTCTTGATTTATTCCAACTCCCCCATGCAAAAACTCATCCATTATTGGGGAATGCGCACCTCCTCTCTGAGTGAGATATKTATTCCTTAATTAATGATTTTTGTCATTACTATTATTAGTAACTGCTATTTCGGGTCAGTTAAGTGAGTTGGAACTGCTTCTCTTGTCAGTTAAGTGAGCTTAAGTGAGATAATGTGCATCACTTGAATCTTGTGGGAATTAATGAGTGTGTGAAATGTGTCTTTAGTGGTCTAGGTCAAACCATGTGGTCTCCCTTAGCCTATGACACCTATTTTAGCTTTTTCTAGTTGTTTTTTACTAGAATTTCTATGTTGGAAATTCTATATATTCACCTCCTCTCTTCTTTTTTAGGATGGTTGCTCATGTATATTCATTTTTTATTAATATAAATCTCTTATTTATGGAGCAAAAACTTTCTCTCATCTCTTGAATATCAGCAAATTGTATGTGTTCAATTTAACTAGAATTCTAGATCTATTGGGGTTTCTGCAAGAATTCTACATGGTATCATAGCTAGATTGAATCTAGTGAATTGTACATGGTTTTATTTGTAGGTATAGATCATCAGGAGGCACAGAAAGCAGCAATGTATCATCTCTCTCAGCCCACAAAACTCATTCTAAATCCTTTCAATTACTTCGAATGGAAGACAGAGATCTCTTTGCTCCTCCGAAGCAAAGGGCTTTACAAGGTAACAATGGGAACGGAGAAAGAACAGACTGTTGCAGCGGAGAAGATCAAGTATTTCAGTAAATTATATGAAGCAATTGGGCTGATGTGCCTATCAATTTCCAGAGATCTCCTCTTTCATGTCAGTGGAGCCACTACTCCTGATGTGGTCTGGACCACATTGGAAGGACTATTCGGCAAGCAGGATGCAATGAGAGTGCATCAACTGGAGAATGAACTCATATCACTAAGTCCAATTCATTTCAAAAACCTGAAATAATTATTCACCAAGTTCAAATCCCTCCTCGTTGAACTTAATGCATGTGGATTCAATAAAAAGGAAGATCATCTCATCCTTTCAATTCTCTCGAAATTAGGCCCTGAATATTTTGTATTTGTATCGTCTTTTCAAGAATCTAAATTGACTCAAAAAACATGGAAAATGCCTCCATTGAATGATTTCATTGCAGCATTGACTCAATAACAAGCTAAGTTAGTCCAAATGGGTGCCATCAAGCATTCCAAGAACCAATCACTTGCGGCTATTGATGCTCCAAAGAGCAGTGGAAAAGACAAGCAAAAAGGAAAGGGTAAATTTCCTTAATCGAAGAAGGAGAGATCCTCACAATCTTCAGAGAACTCTTCTGAGCCTAAGGGTAAGAAGAAGAAGGAAAGAACACTTTTCATCTACTATTCCAAAGGTTTTCATCCCGAATAAAATTGCATGAGGAATACTATCGATGAGATGGCTAAGTAATTGCAGCAACACAATCTCATGGTGCCCGAAAATGCAAAGAAGAAAGATGATAACAAAAGGGGAGGGAGAGCACGAGATGGTCATGATTTAATGGCTGTCACATCCACTCCATCAGCTTGGATCCTTGATTCAGGTGCATCGAACCATATGGCTGCATCAAAAGATGAATTTTCCTCCATCGAAGAAAGCACCAGATCCCCAATTTACTTGGGAGATGCCACACCCGCAAAGGTGTGCGGAGAAGGAATTGTTGATCTTGAAGGRGGTTGCTTCACAAATGTGATTCATGTTCCCTCGCTATCCGCAAATATTCTGTCGATGTATCAGATCACTTGTTCTAGATCTGGAAAGAAGGTGGAGTTCACTCTGGACTCTGCAGTGATTACCAACATTTCCACAGGCTCACAGCTTGCACATGGAATCGAAGATCACGGTTCTCGTTTGTATTTCTTCTCCCACTTTGTTCCTAAATCTATTAGCATTGTATTTTTTTCACAATCTAATAATATCAGCAGGTTATGGCATGAATTATTTATCCATCTAAACTATAATTACTTGCATCAACTCAGCAAGGAAAAGATGGTAGAAGGATTGCCAGCTATTAAATTCACAAGCAGTGTATGTCAAGGGTGCATTCTTGGCAAGCATCCAGAGAAAACGTTTGACAAAGGGAAGGCACATAGAGATTCTTCACCTCTTGGGATTATTCGTAGTGACATCACAGGACCATTCCCACAGCCTTCAATCAGTAAGGCTCGATATGTACTCACCTTCATAGATGATTTCTCTCGCTTTACTTGGGTATTTTTTTTTGAAATTAAAATCGGAAGTATGTGAATGCCTTATAGAATTTAAAGAACTTTTTGAGAATGGGTCTGGGTGTAAGATTAAGATACTCCATATTTATAATGAGGGGGAGTATGTCAACAAAGATGTGCAGCAACTTTGTATTGATGCAGGTATACAACTACAACACACAGTGCCATATACACCACAACAGAACGGTGTTGCGAAGAGGAAAAATCGGTCCTTAAAAGAGATGGTCAATTGTATGCTACAGTCGAAATCATTAGCTCCCAAGATATGGGATGAAGCTATTAATTGTGCAGCATACATTCAGAATGGAGTTCCTCACAAATCACTCAAAGTCACCACTCCTTTTGAATGTTGGACCAGTAAGAAACCGAAAGTGTCGCACTTTCGCATTTTTGGTTCACGAGCATGGGCTTGCATTCCGACAGATAAGAGGAAGGCTTTGGAGCCTCAAAGTGTTGAATGCATATTTTTTGGATATCATGAAGGTGTCAAAGGATATATATTTCTGGACTCTCACACTAAAAATTTCATTCCAGCTCGAAGTGTGAGGTTTGAAGAAGAATCACTACATGATTTTTCAGAAGACCCTGTCGAGGAACCACTTTTTGTCACTGATGAGGAGGAGTCAGAAAATTCTTTGAGCACTTCAGAGAAGCCATCAGAGAAGACTTTTGGGTCTGATATAGAGGATGAGGATCAGTTCATGGCTGATCCAACTTAGTTTCCAAATTGGGCAGAGAAAACCCTGCAAGATGTGGGTGAACTAGCAGGTGATCCTGCGGATACAAGAAGGACTAGATCACAGTTTTTTGGGGCTCCTCAATCCCTGGCTTCCATGGAACCATTGCTACCCATACATTTCTATATGACACTTGGTTCAGATCCACAGTCACACTCTGAGGATGTTGGAAACCCACTTTGGGAGGCTGCCATGGATAAAGAGTACTTTTCTCTTATGGACAACAACACATGGGACTTGGTTCCACTTCCAAAAGGAAGAAATCTTGTTCGATGTCGATGGATATATCAAAAAAATATTGCTGCAGATGGTGAGACAAGAAAGTACAAAGCTCGAATTATCGTAAAAGGATACTCACAGGTACATGGCATAGACTACACAGAGACATTTGCACCTGTTGCAAAAATGGACTCCATTTGACTAGTTTTGGCCATTGTCACTTCTCACAGATGGGAAGTTCATCACATGGATGTGAAGAGTGAATTTATTCATGGATATATAAAGGAGGATATCTATATGGAGTAGCCACAGGGATACATTCATAACTCTTTTCTCGTTTGCAAATTAAAGAAATCTTTGTATGGCCTAAAACAGGCTCCCAGAGCCTGGTATGCAAAGATGGATTCTTTCCTGCTTTCCATTGGATTCATTCGATACAAATATGATCCAAATGTTTATTTTCTGCAACATTATGATTCCCTTTTGTTGATAGTACTTTATGTAGATTACTTACTAATGACAGGGAACCTTACTTCAGCTATTGATTCGGCAAAATCAGCATTGCACGATCGATTTTCCATGACAGATTTGGGACTGTTGCACTACTTTATTGGTCTTGAAGTTTCTCACTCTACTTCAGGGATCAAGATGGCATAGTCTAAGTATGCATCAGATCTACTTTTCTGCTTTCATATGACATAATGCAAGCCAACAACATCTCCCTTTCTTTCAGGGGTCAGATTTGAGGATGTGGGTACTACACCTTTGGTGGACAATACACTGTATCGGCAGTTGGTTGGGAGTTTGTTGTATCTCACTCACACCCGACCTGATATCTCTTTTGCAGTATGATTTTGTTCCAGATATATGCAGGAGCCTCATGAGTTTCACTGGAAATCTGCAAAGAGAATCCTTAGATATGTGAAAGGTACTCCCAGTTTTGGTATCTTTTATGCTGCAGATTGCCCACTTTCACTGATTGGGATGGTGATGGTATAGACCGCAATTCCACCTCTGGTTATGTTTTCAGCTTTGGTCCATGTCCATTCTGTTGGTCTATCAAGAATCAATCCATGATTTCTTTATCTACACCAGAGGCAGAGTATAGAGGTGCAGTGAATGCAGCTACACGGGCTGTTTGGTTGCAGGGGCTTCTCTCCGAGTTTGGTATTCAGTATCCACTTTTGAATGTCATATTTTGTGACAATCAGGGGTCCATTTATATATCAATTGATCCATTTCATAGGCAGAGGACGAAGCACATCGAGATTCACATGCATTACATCTGCGAGCTGATCTGTGACAGAGTCATTTCACTGCAGTATTGCCCCACAAAGCAGCAAGTTGTAGACATCTTCACCAAGTCCTTCACTGAAAATAAATTTTCATAACTGAGAGCCATGCTTGGCGTGGTAGAGATAACTGAGTAGGTCACTTTTGGCCACTCAACATTTTTTTCCTCTTTTGGGGGGGGGTGATCTGAAAATGATAAAGACTTGTATTCTTGAAAATATTTGCAAGTTTTAATTCAAGTGTTTTTATGCAAATGGATCAATTTTGAAAACACAACTTTTATATAAATTACACATTTAAGATGCATATAAATAGTAGCAAATAACAGTGAACAGAAAACACATAACACAATAAAATGATAAAGGAGTTCACCCCTCTCTTGGGCTACATCTCTGGTCCGACTTCTAATGGATCTTTTGTATTATTTTCTCAAAGTGATAAAATATGCAGCACAATCACTCAAAATTCCAAATGGATGGCTCCAATGGCTTGGAATGTCAAAACCCTAAATTTGGGCTTTTGGCTCCCTCGTTAACCAAAAGTTGAAGAATATAGGCTTCCTGGATGTTCCCCTTCAAAATTGTTGTCTCTACGGATCCACTTAAAATGCACCTCTGCCTCCTCAATCTAGCCCCCACACACATTTATGTGTTAAAACTTAGCACCGGGTGCAACTGCATAATGGTGTGAATTGTAGGATGGTTACGCGCCTTGCCCCCTAATCGCCAAGGCCGATGGCACATGGGCCACCATATGACCGCGCGCATACATATAAAGGGCCACATTTAAAACCATATGGTAATGAGTCGGAGGTGTGTGCCGGTGGTTATATTGTATACACACACACATGGCCGTGGAGAACTAAGCCAGAGCCCGGACCGCACCCATTTCAAAACTATTCAAATTTAAATAATTTTTAAAGGAATTTTTTAATGTTGAGAACCATGTGGGGCAGCCGCGTTGGTTCAGGCAGCCCTTCCCAAGATTTCCCCTACCGAAGGTCGTGAGGGTTGAATCGACCAATAACATAGAGACAAACCAACACCCGGCGGGGTGACCGTGGCTGACCATTATTGGGCCAGCGATGTCAGCATTCCCATTCACCATAATGAAAGCCGCGTGTCATCGCATCAGCAGCTCATCCCACCACGGTATGACAACATTTGCCACGTAATGGTATGACCCTACCATGTGTCTTCGGCACCATGTGTCGCTCGTTGCTTACGTCGTATGCAGCTATGGATTATGCAGTCGACACATTTTTACTTGTTTAGCCAGGATTTGAACATAGCAGCGATATATCTCTCCTGCACGAAGAGATGCACCTTTGTTCTATTTACCACTTATGTCCCTGGTAACCATGGGTTTGTGGATGAAAATATTTGCTCTTTTTAGTTTTGGTGTCCATGAGTGCCCCATAAACTCGACCAAAGCTCCCAATAAATCCCGAGAATCTCGATCAGAATAATGGATTTAGGCAATCCAAAATGTACCCAAACATTATGAAAGAAAATTTGTGTCATTTACTTTCGATTTGTAACACTGCTTTACAAGGCATCCAAGGCACACATTTTGCTAAATCGGTGAAACCACAACCTTAAAGATAATCCATGATTTCTTTTAGACATAGGTAGACCTCTAACAAAGTCCATAGAAATACTTTCCCAAGGATGAGAAAGACGGAAGTGGAGTATACAAACTCTACTTTTG
Organism: Picea sitchensis; assembly: GCA_010110895.2. Taxonomy (NCBI): domain Eukaryota; kingdom Viridiplantae; phylum Streptophyta; class Pinopsida; order Pinales; family Pinaceae; genus Picea; species Picea sitchensis. The sequence continues at coordinate 36,783 of SNQJ01S0002518.1, forward strand.
ATTGCTAGGTTTTCTTGTGGCACATAACGAACATCGAACTTATATCTTGAAACACTTTCATTCATTTTAGGCCCAATAGCCGATTACTGCTTTGCAAATTAGCCATTGTCTTTCCTACACCAAAGTGACCAGCAATAAGAGAGAATGGGCTTCTCTTATTATGTCGATTCTTTCACCACAGTAGGGGCTGCAAAACGCCAAGATGATACAAAATTATCATGCACATGGTAATCCAATTCCCTCAACATGGTTAAGATGACACAAAGTCTCTCATATACTTCTTTAAAATCAGCATCTAAAGCATATTGCTCAAGCACTCTCATGCGTGATGGGACTATGCATGAGAATAATGGAAGCACTAATAATAGGCCTTGAGAAGCATATTAAACTTTGTTATAGATGCCCTTCTTATACCTTATTATCAAGTGGAATTGTTGTAGAAAACCATCCATTTGAAGTGCCTTGTTGTAGCATTTTGTGATTGTAAGTGTGCGATTGGTTGATGATGCATGTGGACAATGGTTTTCTTTCCCCAACAAATAATGTTTCCATTTTTCCACTTTGCACCAATGCATACAACTCCTTATCCTTAGGTAGGATGGTTAATCATGGCACCATTAAAAGTTTGAATATTAAGAGAAACAAATGGAAACTACCATGTTGTAACAAGACTACTCCCATTTCATAATTGCTTACCTTGAGTTTGGATTTCAAAGGTTGCCTCAAATTCAGAAGTGAAAGTGGCGTTAGTGATCTTCTTTCAAAGTATCAAAAGCCTTTTTTGCTTGCCTCCCATTTGGAAAACTTTAGCGACACTTGTCAGCATGTAATGGAGCAATGGAAGAAAAGTTAGCAATAAACTTTCTCCAATATTGGGCTGCTCCCAAAAATTTCTTACCTCTATCACATTGTTGGAGCTTAGGCCATTTCAATATGACTTTGACCTTGGAGGGATCAATTTTCAATTCACCTCCACCAACAATATGCTAAGTAGATAAGTGAAGTTTTTTCAAACTCACATTTGGACATCTTCAAAACAACTTTTCCTTTCTGAAAACATCAAAACTTGCTTCACATGCTTAATATGCTCTTCATGAGATTTACTAAAGATCAAAATGTAATATCATCCAAGTAGACAATACACAATCATCAAGAAAATGCCTTAAGACATCATTCATAACTCTCATAAGAGAACGTGAAGCGGTGCATTACCTGCAAAGTCCAAAAGGCATTACCATCCACTCGCGACAAACCTTAGTTTTGAAGATGTCTTCCATGTGTCTCCTTGACAATCTAATCATTGATGATATTCACTTCTCAAATCCAACTTAGTAAAATATTAGCATCTTTCAATTGATCAAATAGATCCTTCGATTCTAGGAAGAGGATGGTAATGCGTTCTTAAAGTAATCTTGTTCAAATCCCACAAATCAACACACATCGTCATGTACCATCTTTCTTTGGCTGCCTGAATTGGAGATCCACATGGTGATGTGCTTGAGTACGATGACCCCTTTGTTAAACAACTCTTGGATTTGTTTTTGATTTGACATTCCATGAGTGACATTTTGTACATACCAATGTTTGGAAGGGACAATCTTGCTGCAATTGAATTTTCATGTTGGATACCCATTTTTTGGAGGTAATCCCTTTGGTTCACAGAAGCATCATCATATTGATTAACAACCTCATATAGATCAGATTTTCAACTTTGCATCACAACCTTGGAAACTTAGTTTGTCAATATCATTTTGGGTTTAATCATTAAGAACAAAATTCTTACTAGCAATGACTAATATCTTCATTTGTCCCACATTTACAAATTGATAAATTCATCTTCTTTGTATGGGCTCTAACAATGTACTCAACTCCATTTTTAAACAAATTGATACTTATTTTTCCTTGTGATGAAAATTGCTTTTCTATCATATAAATATGGGGTTCCAAACACAATACCACAAATACCCAAAGGAATAACATCAAGCTCCTACCTCATCAATAAAATTTCTTACATTGATGAAGCCTAAGTTTACACCTTCTTGTCCTTTTTGTAATTTAGCATTATCACATATCCTTGAGAGAGGGTATGGTTTGGGATGTGGAATTGTTTCCAATTTTAATTTCCTAATAGTGTCTTCAAATATAAGTTTTGTTTGAGATCTAGTATCAAAAAAATTATCTATCTTGGTATGCTTTGAAATAACCCATATGTGAAAAGTTATATTCTTTCTTTTCTTGGCCAGTTACATTGAGATTATTACTTGAAGAACTAGTACTTGCAATGGGAGACCTTTACCTTGATATTAACCCATGGCTGTAATCTTTGTTTCATCACCCAAATCCAAACCTAAATCATGTGTTGTATGGTTGCAGCGATCTTTGACTTCCCTTTGTTGCCAAGCTTTTTGTGTCTTCTTTCAGGATGGGATTTCCAGCAATGGTCTTCATCATGTGCATCTTTTTAGACAATGTTTGCATGTAAAATTTTCTCCCTCTTTCTTAACAACAACATTCTTTTTCCATTTATATGAACTTCCTCTCCTTTGTCTCCATGGTAGGCTTCTTATTACCCTCATGAGTTTCATTCCTTCCTCTTGCTTCCAAATGAGTGGCTGAACACAAACTTCATCTAGATTTGAAGGGATTAAACATGAGTATGGTATGTCTCAGAAAATAACTATGTAAAGCTCAATGTATTTGAGTAAAGTTTCTTGAGAGACAAATCTACTCCCAAAACCAAGATCTTCTCCTAAATTCTTGAGTAAAACTTTGTACATTTTTCCTTTAGCTTGTCTAAAATTTTGCCAATCCATAGTAGCTTTTGCATATATGCCAATACCGTTAAAAACATTGTTTTTAATTACAACAATAAAATCGTTCCAAGAAATTAAAATTTCGATGTTTCTTTAAAATGTCCTATTAAGTTTTGTCTTCCTAGCAAATGAGTGTTGCACTATCAATCTTAACCAAAGAAGTAGAAGTTGAATCTTAGTTTCATCATCTTGAATTTTTGTATCCTACAATACACCTCAATCTGTGAATCAATTATCTAATTTCTCAGCATTTACCTCTCCATTTGAATTGGCAATTCGAGATTTAAATCTAATTTCTCAGCATTTACCTCTCCATTGTACATTGGCAATTCGAATTTAATATCAAGCTTTAACAAAGGAATTTGTGAAGGAGTTTTACCATGTCCTTTTGAAGAATTTTGAAGAGGTCTTGAACTGGTAAAAGAAGAAGATGGAGGTGAGGGTGGTGGAGAAGCACCATTCCCTCCATTTCCATCTGGAGTTTTATCACCACTGTCTCTGTTGTTCTTTGAAGGGTTGGAGCCTTCACCTTGCAACCTTGTATTCCTTTCTTCCATCAAGAGTTTCATCATTTCTCTCATTTCCATAAAATCCTTTCTGAGATCTTCATCTTCTGTAGGAATATGTTCATGACTCTCTTCATGAGCCATACTTGGTGAATGCCTCCTTGAAGCTTGTGGTGATGATATATTCTTTATTCTTGAAGGATGAGAACTTGGCTCTACAAGTTGACCTTCTCCTCTTGTGAGTTTCAACCTTGTGAGCATCAGAAAACAAAACACTTGCAAATAATCAAGTCTTCAAAAACCTATGCTCTGATACCAACTTGATCTGAAAATGATAAAGACTTGTATTCTTGAAAATATTTGCAAGTTTTAATTCAAGTGTTTTTATGCAAATGGATCAATTTTTCACACACAACTTTTATAGAAATTACACATTTAAGATGCATATAAACAGTAGCAAATAACAGTGAACAGAAAACACATAACACAACAAATGATAAAGGAGTTCACCCCTCTCTTGGGCTACATCTCCTGGTCCAGCTTCCAATGGATCTTTTGTATTATTTGCTCAAAGTGATAAACTATGTGCTTTACAATGCTCAAAATTCCAAATATATGGCTCCAATGGCTTCAGAACGTCCAAAAACCCCTAGCTGGGCTTTTTCGACACCTCGTTTGGCCAAAAATTGAAGAAGATAGGCTTCCTGGAAGTTCCCCTTCAAACTTGTTGTCTCTAGATCGCCAAAATGCACATCTACCTCTTCAACCTAGCCCCCATGTGCATTTATGTGTTAAAACTCAGCACCGGGTGCAACCGCACAAATGGTGCAAACTATAGGACGATTACGCGCTTAGCCCCTAACCGCCAAGGCCATGGGCACATGGGCCACCATATGACCACGCACATAAATAAAAAGGGCCACATTTAAAACCATATGGTAATGGGTCGGAGGCGCGCACCGGTGGTTATATTGTATACACACATGACCGGGGGTCGGGGCTAAGCCCCGGCCTGGACCGCACCCATTTCAAAACTATTCAAATTTAAATAATTTTTAAAAGGTTTAATGTTAAGAACCATGTGGGTGGCGCGCCGGTTGGGCGGCCCTTCCCAAAGCTTTGCCCTTGCCCGGAGGTCACGGGGTCGAATCCGTCCAACAACATAAATTTTAAACCAACGCCAGGGTGACACGTGGTGGCCATTGATTGGGCCACGTGTCAGCATTCCATTCGCCACCAATGACACGTGTCATACACCAACTCATCCACATGACTGCCAACCAACATCTACCACATGTCGTATGGCCCTACCACGTGTCATATGGATCTGCCACGTGTCGTACGGTCTACCACGTCAACATCCATATGGACTGTATGGACTGTACAGTCAGCACATTTTTTTTTACCTGTTTGTCGATTTGAAAAGAACGCGATATATCTCTCATCCGACGTTCGTTTGAACCCAAACAAGTTGCGTTGGGTTCGTGACGGTGAGGCCTACTCTCCCGTTTGATTTGAAGCGATTCTGAGCACTTTGAATTTTGAGCAAAATTTGATCCCCTGGATCAGGGGGGGTTTCCCACGAGGTTTTCCCTCTTTCCTCTTTTCATGAGGATTTCTTTTATGTAATGAGTACCTAAAATGGACAAGTTGTCGGGACTCAAAAAAATTTGTCATTACAGTTAGGCTTAAGGGGGGGTGTTGGAGCATAACCCTAACTTACATTAGTTTATACCTAGCTTAGACTCCTAGATCTTGGTTAATACATTCCATCACACTTTATTTCACCTAATTTGGCCACATAGAGTAGAAGGGCACCTCATCCCAAGATTTTAGGGAAACTGATATTTTTAGATCAAGACTCAACTCTCGGTTCTTGATTTTCTTGATTTATTCTTGATTTTCTTGATTTATTCTTGATTTATTCCAACTCCCCCATGCAAAAACTCATCCATTATTGGGGAATGTGCACCTCCTCTTTGAGTGAGAGATTTATTCCTTAATTAATGATTTTTGTCGTTACTATTATTAGTAACTGTTGTTTCGGGTCAGTTAAGTGAGTTGGAATTGCTTCTCTTGTCAGATAAGTGAGCTTAAGTGAGCTAATGTGTATCACTTGACTCTTGTGGGCATTAATGAGTGTGTGAAATGTGTCTTTAGTGGTCTAGGTCGAACTATGTGGTCTCCCTTAGCCTATGACACCTATTTTAGCTTTTTCTAACTTTTTTTGACTAGAATTTCTATGTTGGAAATTCTATATATTCACCTCCTCTTTTCTTTTTGAGGATGGTTTCTCATGTATATTCATTTTTTATTAATATAATTCTCTGATTTATGGAGCAAAAACTTTCTCTCATCTCTTGAATATCAGCAAATCGTATGTGTTCAATTTAACTAGAATTCTAGATCTATCAGGGTTTCTGCAGGAATTCTACAGTTTTTTGACTTCATAGAGTAAGTCATAATTGCTTTGACTTGGTCAACCCTTGATTTTGACCAAAAACTCAAACTTGATGTTTTAGCTTGTTGAGAGTACCAAGAGCTATGCTAGGCTAGGGCGCACTATTCTATCCATAAATTAGGTCAATATCTTCACTTAAGGTGCCTCAACAAGAGGGTTAGGGTTTCGTTGCTGCAACAGAAACTGGTTGCAACTGCAACTGAGAAAATCCTCCCAATATATATTCCAGCGGTTAGATTGTTCGAAGATAGTGTGGGCCCATAACCTGTTAGAAAGTAATGGATGTGCTCATTTAACCATAGACAATATAGAAATATTTTCACCGAACCATAGGTCGAAGCCACCCCCGAGCACCTTAACCTTGACAGAGAATGATTCTGGAAGCAAACCCTAGGCTTAATAGCCAAACAAAGGTGCCGCACCTCTCTCCAAGGATAGCGCACCAAGCGAGAATAACATAAATTGATCAAAGAGTCCAACCCGGAAAACCGAAAATGTAGATTACAGAACTAGCAGTTTCTCCCAAGACTTGAGCACAAACTAGCCAACTGTAATGTGAACAAGTGTACTTCTGCAGTTCTGAGAATACTGGCCATAATGACGACTGGCCTCCTATATTTATATTGTTTCTACCAGACTGGTTGGGCCGACTTCTCATCCTGGGTGCTAATTACTTAGTATATAACATTTCCTTTAGCCAACTTCTTCTCTTGGAGGCTAATAACCCAATACAAATCATTCTAGAGTCGACTTGTCTTCTAGGGTTCTTAACCAATTATTTAGGGTTTCTTCTTGCTTCCCGAAATATTCTATTCTCGTTAGGTTTACACATGGAGGTAAATACCTCCCGCAACTACCATAATATCAACAAGCAGGTCACAGGTCGTGACAGAGATGTTGAGGTTCTCATGCGCTCTACGGTGAGCACATGTCCCTGAGTTGGAGCCAGATGTTATCCCCTATCCTAGGGATAACTAATGATATTATGTCTCAAGGCAGGCCCACGTGTCCTAGACATGGAGTACCAAGAGCCATATTGACTTGAGCCTAGCCCTGAAGGGCCCATCCTTCTTCTTCAGTGCATCCATCTTGTCAACACCAGCAACATCCATTCCATCGACCTGGTCCTGAAGAAGCAATGGGTCTTGCTCCATGAGGTAATGAGTCCAGGTATCATGGTATGTGTCACTATGATTCTCAAAATATTTGAATATGTGCATTTGATTCTCTTTTTTCTTTATGACGTGTGCTTGGATTTTTTTCCTTTTGACTTGTCCATACCTGGGGGGGATCACATAATGCCCTAGAAAGTTAGTTCCCTTAGGAGTGAGTTTCCATTGAGTGGGTTCATGAAATTCCATCGTCCATTCCCACTATACTTATCATTTTTCATTATCTTCCCTCTCATCTATCCCCTGCATTGGTTCAAGCATTGGGTTTTCCAAGCTAGTTAAGGGTTTTACCTTGCCTCGTGGGAAGAAGGGGCTAAAGGCCTAGAGGGTAAAAGTAGTTTTAAAAAAGATAAAATACAAGAGAACAAAGCCTTCATATGCTTCACCCATGGATATTCAAGAAAGAAATAAAAGGCTTCTCAATAAGAAAAAGGAGGGACCCATAAAATAAATAAACTCAAGAACTAGTTGGAGGATAGGGGGTCTCATCACGAGCTAACCTATTAGGTCCATAGGCATGTAGCGGTATGACACTACCATTCAGCTGGTCACCATGCCAGGGTAGTGGCTCTTGGTAGCATAACCAAGATAAAGGGGGTCTCATCATGAGCCATCCTTCTCATCTCCGTGAAATGCTTGTGGGTAACACTCTCATGACGCTAGGCCAGTGTCCCCCAGCTATTATCTTGAAAGAAAAAGAAATAAGACAAAGAGAAAATAATGCATTGAATGGGATAGGAACCATTTGCATTCAGAACAAGGTGCAACTTACCATCTTCAAAGGCACCTAAATGCAAGCCCTACATTTCCGTGTCATCACTACACCCCTTGCCCAAACATCCCCATACCATCTCATGCACTTACATGACCTAGGTCCTAGATTGGTCTTCACCCAGGGACACCCCAAACTTAGGGAGAATTAGCCCAATAGGACATCCTAAAACCCTCTCCAAACATGGCTTGTAGAATAGCATAAAGTCTTTCAGCAATTGTCTGAGAAAAGAAGGATTTTATGCACATGTTTGGGTAACTTGATTATTAGATGTGATTGACATTGTTATGATCCCTGTGACTTATGATCCCGTGGAGGGTGTAATTTTTTTTGTTGCAAGTCCACACCCGATGAACAGGTACATATGGGGAGATGATTAGCTCGGACCTCTATATGGATAAAATCCCACCAGATGGATGTTGAGACCCCAGCCAGGGGTAGACATATACTAGAGGCTTGAACCGAAGAGAGAGGAGGACATTCCACCAGAGACAACTTGGTAGGCCTGGACCCAAGGGGGGTATTTCCCTCCAACCATGATTTTGTTCCTTAACGTCATCATTCAGAGCCTTGACGTCACCTAATTGAGGCCTCCATCTTGAGGACGATTTGGATTGGCACGCGTGGCAGTTCGTGAGGAGTTTTGAGCCCCAACGTTTCACTTGGAGGGATAGCATTCCAACAGAGAGGCTAACATCACCCTAGGAGGGGCATGATGTCACCCTAAAAAGATAAAATTAGGGTTTTATTGGATAATTTTGTGTAAAATTGGATTTTTCATGTAAACTGGCCATGTCGGCCTTTTTGACCTAATTTTGTAATTAAAGGTCATTTGGATTGTATAAATAAGGTATTATTCCCTTTTATTTTTTCATCATTCTTTCACTCACACTTGTGAGGTCTGAAATTTGGCTCCCTTAGGGTTTATTGGTTGAAATTAAGTGGTGCACAACTCTTGGAGGAGGCTAATTTTGGTATTTTTTGGCATTTTCTTGGTGGAAAGTCTTCAACTAGGCTATTGGCTAATTATTCTTGGTGAATGTAAGTGAATTTCTGCAACTCTTCTTTCCTTTGAATGGTTATAGTACTTTACTTTTCATTTTACTAAGATTATGAAATTGCTAGCTTAAAACTTTAGGAGATCAAGCACATGTTATTGTCCTTGCCTCAATAGCTTTTCACCTACTAGATTTTGCTAGAAAACCTATCCCAGCATGAGCTAGAGCCCTACCATTGTAGCACTCTTGCATCATTTACTTCTTCAAGCCTTTATTTACTTCAATCTTGAGCTAATGAAGGAGGAAAAACGTTGGGGCCTAGGGTTACCTACTTCCTAGTAGTTGTTTTCCTTCTAGGGTTTGTTGATTGAGGCCTTGGGTTACCAACACCTCAACCATAATCCATCTTGTCCTTAACTCACACATTATCATTTGATTCCTTCAAGATTTTTGCTACTAAAAGTGACTCCATTAGCCCTAAAGACACTGATATAGACCTCATACTTGATTGTTTGATAAGAAAAACCCTTAAATCTTATACCTCAAGCTATTTGTTAACACTTCCTAACCCTAGATTAGACTAATCTACTAACCTTCTTCTTGTTGTTACAAAAGTAAGATACAACCATATATTACAGCAGTAAAAGCTCCTAAAATCAATTGATAAAGTTTATTTTTACATTGCCTCATTAGCTTCTGACAAATGCTAGCATATTGCTATTGTTAGATTATCATTTTTGGTCATTTTGAAGCTAATTTAAGGCATTGATTGTGAAGCCATTATCATATATATATTGTAGCTATAGATTTTTGTTTTCTTCATATTTTATCAACTTATTGCTTTCATTGACAAGTCCAAGGTTTTATAAAGCACTAACATCAACTGTACTTGAAAAAAATAGTGTTTTCTTGTTGCTTTGTTTTGGGTAGGTACACTTAAGCATATCATTGCTTCATTTGTTAAAACTTTGGTACTTTTTTATCAGTGTGACTTGTGAGAGGGGATAAATTTTCTTGATACTTCAACCTTAACCTTCTCAAACCCCAGGTCACCAGGGACGTCTCCCCTGGGCTTTCACCCCCAAATAGAAAGAGGTGTCTTATTAAGGTGATAGTGATAGGACAACCTCCTGTTACGCCAATTTTCCCTCATTTAGCATTCTCGTTTTGGACTAGTACAAATTGTGCAATAACAAGCACCAATTCTATGATTCAAAAATATTCCTCTTTGGAATCAATCACCTTCTTCCCTTCTTGAGTATCCCTTTCTTGTTCCAAAGTAGGAGAATGGGACCTTATTATAACAACGTTTCTTTGATCATCCTCATGCAATTTTGTTTCACTTTTCCCTTTCAAAACTGATATAGGAATCAGATCTTCATCTTTGTGTTTATCAAGTTGTATTTGGAAATCTCCCCTTTTAGGCCATATTATATCTATGGCATCCTCTTCTTGAGAAAAAGGGATATCATTTGGGTCAAAATCAAGGCAGAATTTGTTTCCTCAAAATGGTCCTCCTGCGAGGATGTGTTACATTCAAAATCACTTTCAGGGTCTTCCAAATGGGCCCTCTTCTTTGGTTGATTGTATAAGACAACATGGGGTTCATTTCCAATTAGGATGATGGTGTAGGAAAAATCCATTTGTAAACTATCAGCCAAAGTAGCAACCCAATCTTGAGACAAAAACATTCCATATGCATCAAGTACATCAATGACCACAACATCCATTACAAAATGCACCTCGGGATAATCAACAAAGCGAACCTCGAGTTCTTTAATCAAACCACACACTTTAACAACCCTTGAGTGCACCTCACAAACATTCTTATAAGGCCTTGTGATATTCAAACCTAATTGATTCATGACTTGTAAATTCATCACATTACCAAGTTCCCCAGAAGTAAGCATACAATTATGAACCCACAAGTCATTAACCACTAAATATATGAGGAAAGACACATGTTCTTATCTAGTTCGTTCAAAGTGGTTGGCTTGAAAATATATGGGGCAATATCCAGGATCTCCTTGGTCATTTAAGAGTCCCTTTGCCTCATCTTTCAAAAAAGGGATCTCCATCGTCTCACAAATCTTTCTAAACCTTCCCAAAAAATTGACCATGCTTGTGTTTATATCATCATTCTTTGGTGAGGTTGGTTGAGGGGAAGGATTGTTACTTGATGGCCAAGAGGGAATTACTTGAGGAAATCTAGATTCCTTAGAGATATTCTTCCTGCTAACATACACTTGATATTCATTCCTCCTAAGCCCTTCTTTTGGTCCTTGAGCCATATTTTCATCAGGAGATATGATATTTATTTTCTTCGATGTACCAAGGAATATCACATAATCAAAATTATTAGGTTCTTCATTACTACCATTATCGTAAAAATGATGAAATAATACATTCGAGGGTTCCTTCTCGAAGGATTGATGATTTTCCTCGCAAGTTGTTTCCTTAGGTTCTTTCCTTGGGGGTGTATGATCTTCGAAACTATCATCCAATGCATGATTAAGATATGGAGACTCTTCATCCTTTGAATCATCCCATCCTCCTCCATCTATGTCGAATTCCAATATCCTAGAGAGAACCCAAGGTTTATTTCTCCTGTATACTAGCACACAATGTCTTTACCCCACAATATGCTTTAGTGATTTTTTGTTCCAACAAATCAGTGAGACATCATTCATATCTTTACATTATGAGGTCATTCTCCTCTCACCTTGATGCACAAAGGCCAATCAAAAGTTGTACATATTTGCAGTGATCAACCAATCATTGGAAAAACTTCCTATCTTCATCAACATCTTTGTTCAGTTTTCAAGAGAATTATTTCCATCGTTCTTGTTTCTTACGGATTTCTTCATCCTTTTCAACTTGTGGGGAAAATCCCAATGTATTATATTCATGTGGCTAATCACTCACAACAAAATCTTCTTCTTGAGCATGGTATGCCTCCCTAAGATATTTTATGAGAAAGTCCAGGAAGAAACCAACCCCTTTGAGGGTCGTTGCAAGATCTTGAAGAATGTCTTCATATGTTTGAAACTGTGGGCTCCAATAGTCAAGAAACTTGTCGATGAGATCTATGAGAGAAGATATACCCTTTGGCTTGCAACAATTAATGATCTAGTTTTTTACTTCAGATGTCAGGGGACATATGAACAATCGTATTTGTATATCCTCATGTTCGACGTGTGCCTCCCCATGTAAATGAAGAAATCTACAACATGTAGAACAACCAAACCCTCAAATCTTGCGTATTTTCCCGATCGTTTTGCAACAGACTTATTTGTATATCCAGGAATGCTTTCAAAGTCAATAGAGGGATACATTTCATCCCAGGTTTCCATGATTCCATCACTTGATTTTATACAAATATTTTATAGTACCCTGTGCAAAGGTGATATAACTCCATGTATAGCCTTCTTGTTCATACCTCGACTACAATCTACTGTGATAACCAGACTTTTATACAAGTTGTTGAAAATCATGTTACCCATAGTAGGATGAAGCATGTTGAACTCCATGCTCACTATTTGAGACGGTTGGTTCATGAGAACATTATCTCTCTTTAATATTGTAGAACAAATGATCAAGTTGATGATATCTTCACTAAACCTTTGGTTGGATCCAAAATTATCAACCTCCACACAATGCTTGGGCTTCAGGAAGATGCAAGTATGGGGGGTGCCATAATGACGTAATTTCACCTCCTGAATATCCAAAGACATGTGTTGATTGGGGTGGGTGTTGGAACATCAAGCATCAATGGTTCATCACACATCTCCTGGGTACAGTCGATCAAGTGATCGAACTACATCTAAATATAGTTGGTCAGGCAATCGAATAGCACACTACATCAGTCAGTCGAGTAGTTGACATGCCTGTCGATCGAACAGTCGACCAACAATTGAAGATAGTCGGGCGGTGGATCGACCAGCCCAAAAATCAACTATAAGTTGGACACATAGGTAGTCTGGTCGAGCATCCTTTTTGAGTCGACTCGATAGCATAGGTTTGGCATAATAAACCTTAACAACTGACAATTACATGTGGATAAGATCTTCAAGATTCTATGGATGTTGGTTATATCTTAAGACTATAAATATCAGACCCCTTGGGTCATTATCATCATGCAAAAAAGATCATATAGATCGATATGTACAATATGCACTATGATGTTCCAATCACAATGTGCTCTACTTAAGTATGGTAACAATGTCTTTAGACACCAGCCTCTATCTTCAAAAACTTTATTCCTCTTTGATTATCTATATTTCTATGTTTTTTGTTTCATGTCATGTTCCAATCTATTCCCCAACATTTTCTTCGTTCAACATGTAGTACAAAACCTTCAGGTCCCGACAACAAAATCATTTTTTGGTTCGAGTGGGGGGTTAAAGACCCAAGGTTCGATAATATTTACCATCAAAACCCCATAAGAGTTGGCATATGCAATCTTCAAGGACTAAATAAGGCCTCACCTAATACGCCATGTGAATCACATAGAGCATAGGTCTCGTGCAAGGTGTTAAGGAATAAAACATAAAGGAAATCTCTATTAACTAGTCATTCGTCCATCCATAACTACTACAAGCTACTAGGAAAAATAACACAAGACATGCATACATTCAAGTCTGAACTCATTGGATTCATAAATAAACGTGCTCAGGTTGTACTCATCCATTTCATTCATGCAAAGTAATCAGATACAATAGGTTCATAGCTTGGTCAAGATACATTCACAGTAAACACGGAGATGAGCCATATGCTCAAATCTCGATCTACTTTCTCTCTCATGCAAAAACTATACATAACAAGAAGTAAAAACTAATCTTAACTTGAGCTTTGGCTCATCTCCTTCTCTCAATACAATAAACTCTCTCTTTACTCAAAATCCCAACCCTTACATATATGCATGCATCCCCCCATATCTTCCATGGAGCGTGCCAATCATAACTAACTTGCCAACTCATCCTTAACCTCGACCATGACCAGTCGGGTTGTTACAAAATTAGTTACAATGATTCCTAGAGGTTTTTTTGGATCCAGCCTACATGTGATTTCTTTAATTCCTTGTGCACGGTACAAAATGGGTTGGTGCGCACAGTAAATCCTTCGCTGGCACAAATGCTGAAACTTGGCACCACATTGTGTATATTCTCACACACATGTAATGTTGACTTGTGATGCATGTGTAGTCTTTGTCAAACTTTAGGTGAGAACACCAAGGACTTCTATGAGTCCCTTCTAAAGGCTCCAAAATTTTGACAATTTATAAAGTAAAATAATTTTATTTATATAATTTAAATTGTTGATCAAGGTTGGTTGTCATTGATGTCAACCCTTGAAGAAAGCCCAGTGGCACAAAGGTTTGGGTAATGGACCTAAGTTTGTTTGATGTAAATATGACTCATTATTTCCTTGTCATGGTTGATAATAAGTACAAATGGATGAACTCCAAAGTGGTCCCATAATGGTAAAATCCCTCACGGGAAGACGCTTTGCGGATTGAGTTATCCTAGAAGTATGGTTAGAGAACCCATGCTTATTTGTGGAATAATGAGATGAAGGTAATTGAATTTTTTAGTGAAACTATCCTAGATGGATAGTGTTTGTCGTGCTATTTCCGGTTGTATGTGGAATGTCACATAACTCCTCACGGTTAGAGAGTTATGGCCATGAGAAGTTGGAGAACCCAAGTTTGGGTAATGGACCCAAGTTTGTTTGATGGATAATGGTATGAGTTTCGATATATTTTTAGGTAATACTATTCTATATGGATGGTACATGTCATTCCATTTATGGTGGTATGTGGAACGATACATAACTTCTCACGGTTTGAGAGTTATGGCCTTATGAAGTCGGAGGACCCTCTTATGTCATCTAGAAGCCCCAAAAGGTCAAAGTAGTCAAAGTGGTTTAAGATATTTTAGAAGGTAAATAATAAAGTGAAGTGATCAGTGTACTATAATTCAAAGTGAATACAAACTAAATTGTTTAAATAATAAATTTAATGGAGAAATTAGATGTGGGTTAACCCTAAAATAAGGAAAGTGAGTAAAGTGACCTAGAAAATGTTTTTAAGGAAGCTACTTGGAGAGTATAAATAAGAGGCAAGGCTCTCTCATTTTAAACACACTTGAGAATATTGAATACCTATAGGTGTATGAGGTAACCAAAGGATATCTAAGTCGAATTTCTGAGGAAAGTGAAGAAAATAAGGTCGGAATTCAAGAAAGGATAAATTCTTTTGATGATGCTTTATAATGTATGTTTTTTTCAGGCCATCTCACCATTTTCGCAATAAATTTTTTTTATAGAATGATTCAGACCATGAAATTGCTATTACAATGAGGAAACATATCCAATTATTTGTGGTAAAAAATTCATCTTGTGGGTCATTTTATTTTTGGAGTTACACTCCGTGGAAAATAGGGTTTGTGGCTAGTCCTGAAACTAGTCAAAAACAGGTGTTTCGAGTAAAAACATCATAACTTATTCATAACAGATCCAAATTTAGTAAGACCAAATGTGTTGGTTATATTACAGTCTGTAGTATTCTTTTTAACATTTTTAGATCAATTCAATAAATATTTCATGCAGGGAACGCTCTACAAGGTTGCTCTCTAGAATAAGCCAGAATTCAGCAAGGTGTGCCATTTTTTCTATAAATACTTTTCTGAGAGGTTCCAAGTAGTGACACCTAGAGGAATTTCATAAAACACACTGAAGAAAATTGTGTATAATTTTTAGATATTTATTCATTACAGGTACAAAGTTATGATTATTTCAAGTTAGGGTTGTTGACTAATCCAAAACTAGTCTTGTGAGACTAAAGAAACGTTTTATGAAAATGATAGTCTCTTGTTGTTAAAGTTAATGAAGGTTTGTAGGTATGTGATCATATACACCAGGTCTATTACAAAGTTACAAATCATATTTGGATGATGAAATTGATGAGGGATTTTGGTTGAGGTACAAGTTGGGTACATGGTTGAGACAAGTAATTGATGAATTGGCACATACATGAGGTGTATAGTTGATTATGTTGGTACATATTGATGAGTCATAGTTGATGAGTACTTGACACATGATTGGTACATACTTGGTACATGGTTGGTTGCACTTGTTTATGGTACAGGTTGATTACATATTGTTTGGTACAGGTTGGTGCATGGATGATGCACTTGTTTATGGTACAGGTTGGTGTATGTTTGATGCACTTGATTATGGTACAGGTTGGTGCATGGTTGATGCACTTGTTTATGGTATATTTTGATTACAGTTTGAGGTACAGGTTGATGCATGGTTCAAATTTATTGGTAGAGGTTTACAGCAGTATATCTCACAGTGATAATGTGGCAGTGGTTCCATCATTCTACTTATACTTTAGGGAAGTTGGACGAGGCAAGGACAGGTGGTTGTAGCCACCTTCCAGTTGTAGCCAGAGAACATAGGGGGTTGTAGCCTCCTTCTAGTTTTAGCTAGAGAATTGGGGAGTTGGAGCTTCCCTCGGGTTGTAGCCTAAGAAACTAGGGGGTTGGAGCCTCCTTCCAGTTGCAGCTGGAAAACAAAGGAAGTTGGTGCTTCCAATGTATGTAATTCTTCAAGACATATAAAAAAAATCATTCTGTGGTTTTCTCCCGATTTGGGTTTCCACGTAAAACACGGGTGCACTGTGTGTGTGTGTCATTTTTCATTTCTTATTGCTCATTATTGGATAATAATTATACATTGATATAACACTTGAATTATTTGGATAAAAAGGATTATAATTACTCTATTACTGATTCACCCCCCCTCTCAGTAATCCAACAATTGGTATCAGAGCGAGGTTCCTTCAGGAAACAGTTTAACCACTGGAAGGGGATCATGGATTATTCTGAGAATGGAGTACCAAAGTTTAATGGTCAAAATGGTTTTAAGTATGAGATGTGGAGCAGAAGGATGGAAGTATTTTTACAGGAACAGGGACATTATATTTGGTTGTCAGTTGTTATAGGATATTATAGTTCAAAAAGGGCAAAGACTGCAGCAAAGAAGGAATTGAAGAAGAATAACAAAATAGCAATGGATTTCATCTGGAAAGGATTACCTAATCTGGTAAGAGAAAATGTTGGTAAATGTTCATCAACCAAAGTACTTTAGGATAAGTTACATGACATATATTCTTCACCCATCATAGATTTAGAAAATGCCAAAGAAGATGCAGATACAGAACAAGAAGAAATATGAAAATCATGCTAGACAAATTCAAAAGAGGAAGAGTATGAAGAAGCATAAGTTGATTACAGAGAAAAATTGATCAGTGCGATTAAATATCTAAGGAAAGAAAGAGAAGAAAAAAAGTCATCCAAGAAAGAATTGATGAAGAAAAAGGAAAGTGTTCAAGGTTTCGAAAAAGATCAGTAGGTCATCAATAATTTAAGAGCTCAACTAGAAGAGGCCAGAAGAATTGAAGAAACTCTAGAATATCAAAAGAAATGTTTAGAAGCCAACATAGCAGCACAAAAGGAAGAAGCAGAAAAGAGAGAAAAGATACTAATGGATCATCTCAAGGAAAGAACCAATGATTTAAACCAACTTGAGGAAGACTTTGGTCAAGAAGAGAGAAGATTGGAAGAAGAAATAATTACATTGAAAATCCAACTTGAAGAAGCAAAGAGAATAGAAGAGGTCGTGAAGTCTTAGATAATGAAGAAAGAAGAAGAGGTTGAGAATCTTGAAGAAGAAGTTGTCACACTAAGAGTCAAAATCGTCAAGCTCAACAAGAACGTTGAAGAGACAGAAACATCCACATCAGTTGTAGAGAATGAAGAGAAGCACTCTACG
>SNQJ01S0002518.1:71895-154847 GCA_010110895.2 Picea sitchensis
TGAACATGAGTGGCTCCCGTCCATAATATGATCTATTGTATGATGTTTCCATACCTTAATTGTAACACCCTGTTTCCCCCAGTTTGTAAATATAACTGGACTGGCCAAGGACTATGGCAAACTCATAAATATGAATATGTGATGTAAATGGACCTGCAGGAAGAGGTCAATGAATGTGAATAATATTTTGAATTTATTGCAGGACTGCTGAGAGGGGATGTGTAGAAAAGAGACCATGATGGCGGTGGAAGGCACCTGAAAAGGTGGTGTTAACTTCCACCCTGACTGAATATCGTATTTGGACTCCACTGGCCCGGAGAACCAAAAGCGGCTCGCTGGCCCCCAAATTTAATGTCTCGCAGGCTGGTAGGCGGGCGGCTTGATGAGGGATGGGATGGTGAACCGCCCATCCGTAGAGCCGTCAGGCCTGATCAGCATGAGGGTAATCGTGCCACACACAACCTCGCGAGAGGATAAGGCGTATGGTAGAAGCGATGGAAGGGGGCAGACGCGAGGGGAACTCTGGCAAAATTCTTATGCAGAGTGAGTGATTGCAGAGAGGAAGGATTGCAACCTTCGCTCCTGGTCACTGGCAGACAGAGAGACGCAGTCTCAGAGCATCGTGGTCTCAGCTCGGGGGTGGCTAGTGGTAAATCCGCTGGGAGTCGCTACGCCTACGGTTGGGTGGAGACGAGCACCCCTCTCAGCAGCTGCACCCACTTCTGATGTTATTTCTGATAAGTATTTTATGTATTACATCTTGAAATTCATATACTTATATACATATACTCCCAGCACTGTGAAATTGTGAACGATTTTAGTGTAAGAATGTATGTGTAGTGTTTTGTTAATAATTAATGGGCATATGCTTGTAATAGAGGAAGCCATGCATGACTTACGACGATAAAAATGAATCTAATCATGCCCAGTTATTCTCGGGAAGTTGTTTTCCCCTTATCTGCTTCCGGAAATGCCCCGGTAGGGATCCCTTCACAGAGATTCCCTCCTTAGAAAAGTTCACCAAGAACCCAGAACAAGGACTTGATCGCGCAGGTCTTATTAACCCTATACGAGGAGGAACGACCCTCTTAAGGTTCCGAGATAGTAGTATTGTGAGATGTAACGAGTCGACGGATGAGATCTCGTCGGAGGACCCATAGCCATTCACGACCATTAGATCATCGTGAGCAACGAGAAATCAGGATCGTAGATCCCAAGACCCAAAAGAACATTTGAACCAATGATCTTCCCACATCCACGAAGTGGTGGAAGATGCACATGATGGGACAATCCGAGCCATTGGATCGAGTTAATATACTCGGAGTCTAGTCTCCGGAGTGTGCGCAGGAAGAATGAATCTAGACCGTTAGATCTCGGTCCAATTACCCGTCAGCCGTCCATTTTAAGGAGACAGGTGTCCAAAATCCGTGGAGAGTCGGGACATTCGGCAGTGGGATATCGAAGTTCCTGAGGCTGTGAGAATGGGGGCGTCAAAAGTCTCGAAAGCCCGGAGGAATCGGAACCGTCCATTTGGAAGGACACGTGGCAGCGATCGAGCACCACCGGGAAAAGTCCCTCCAGGGAGGCCCTTTATCGGTATATCGAAGAATCGGGGTTTGTGAGAGAAAAGAAATCTTGCCGCTTGGAATCGCAATCCGCGATATCCCGACAAGATAAGGACCGTCTATCGTGGGGGACACGTGTCAGGAGATCCCGGAAGTCGGGAGTCGGAGAATCGGAGTTTTTGAGCACAAAGAAACCTTGTCATACGGAATCGCGATCCGTGATTTCCGACATGATCTGAGCCGTTCATTTTGGAGGACACGTGTCAGTAGATCTAGAAGGGTCGGAGTTCAGAGCATCGAGGATTTCGAAGGGAAGAAACCCTCGTAGTTTGGAATCGCGATACGTGAAATCCCAACAGGAGAGTTGTGGGGGCCACAGGTGGAACTAGCAGAGGACAGGTGTCAGACCTCCGGGAAGAGTCGGGAATCGGCATATCGGAGTTCCTGAGGACAAGGAACTCGAGACATTTCAAGTCCCGAACCCCGGAGGAAATCGGGACCATTAATTTTAGAGGACACGTAGTAGAGATCTGCGCCATCGGAGAAAATCCCAACAAGGGGTCAATCTATCGGCGTCCGGAGTTCATCGGGATATCGGGGATCCCGGTGATAAGTGAATTGTGCACTTTGAAATCGCGATCCGCGAAACCCCGATCAGTGGGGAACAGCTGTCCAAATAGCGGAAGCTGAGGGAAGAGTCGTAGTGGGAGCCAGCTGTCAGCTTGAAGGAGAATCGGTGTTCGAGAGATCGAGAAACTTAGGGGTAAGTGTTTTACGACATTGGAAACCCCGTAGCCCCAACGAGAGGTAGGACTACGGTCCCGGAATTAGTGGTCATATTGGCTAGGGCTTAGCTTAGAGGGCTGAAGCACATCGGGGATCGGAGGATCGGGAGTTTCGGGTACATGTGCACCTCGGCACCGCAAACCCCGAAACCCCGATGAGAAGTTGTTGTTGTGGTCATATAGGAGCCGGTCGTGTGGGCCAGAGGCTTAGCCAAGTGGGGCTGAGGCAACAAAGGCACGATTCGGAGATCGGAGATCGGTGATTCAAGTTACCAAAACATCGTGGGTGTCAAAACCCCGATAGAAGAAACCCCGACAGGATCATGTGACTGTGGTCATATGAACACAGGTCACGTGGACCAGCAGTACGCTAGAAGGAGCTGGTGAAAAGGGGCGCATTGGAAATTTGTCCCATCGGTGATCGGGGGTTTGAGAGGACAGGGACTCTCGACACCGCAACCTCCGAAACCCCGAATCTCGATATTGAACCGGGGATTGGCATTTCGCTAATGCAAGTTTCTGGAGATTTCTCATTTGGGAGACATTAACCCAAAAATTTTGATTTATGATAGTGGGTATGTTACAGGAGCTCAGTTATAAAAGACAAATACCTACCATTTACCTCTATTGCGACTTGGCTCTACACGCTTTCCACTCACTCCAGGGCTGTGTTTCAGACCTGGAGGAACCTTACCAAATCGGCCCACTGGATCGAAGATTGGATCAGCTAGAAGCCTTGCTCCGACCATTCAATTAAGCTCGGAAAGGATCGTATCCTAGGCCTCAGACTTTATTCATACCTATCACCTCTTCTCATCATGCATTTGTATTCCAAAAACACCCATTATCTCTTCCAAGCAGCGATTCACAATGATCAGAGGAATTTGATTGTCAGTTGGATATAAGGTGACGATTTGGAGCTACCTCCCAATCTGGCAGAGGAGTGGGACAGGTTCTCTCTTGAACTTACCAGTGCAGGCATATACCTTCACAATGCAGAGGATCATCTCCTGTGGGCAGGCGGAGACATCTCGGGTCTCATTTATGTTAAAAATATTTACACTGCAATTTCCAACACAACAAACAGTATTAACATAACTGGTTGGCGCAAACACCTTTGGACTTGGAAAATTCCTCTAAAGGTAAAACTCTTTACTTGGCTAGCTGACGAAAATAAAATTCCCACCTGGGACAATTTACAAAGGAAAGGCTGGAACGGTCCCAATATCTGTCATCTCTGCTTCAAGGAAGAAGAAATGGTACAACACATCTTTATTCAATTTCAATTCACTCACCAAGTCTGTAATAAGATCTCTCTTGATTATCACATTACCTCTGCCTAGAATGGGATCTCCATTTCTGACTATTTTTCCCATTGGACATCCAGCGAGCACATCCACAAATTTTTACCACCTTTGGTTAATTGATTCATATGGTTGGCTAGGAACAAAATGATTTTTGATAATAAATCTCCCACCATCAATTATGTTGCATACAAATCTCTTGGCCTGCACCAAACTTGGAAAGATATCCACCCAATCAAGGGGAAAAAATAACTTTAATAAGCCCTCTCAATGCAGAGGATATATCTACAGGGTGGTTTGATGGTGAAACCCAACGCAACATAGCATTGAGTGGTGTTGGTGGTCTGATAAGAATAAATGAAAACTCTCTTTACAGATGGACTTTCAGCTATGGCTCGGGCACCAACACAAGGGCAGAGCTATTGGGTGTCTGGGCTACACTTCACTTGGCCACAAGACTTAATATTGATCACCTTCAACTGATCGACGACTCAAAAGTTATCATAGATTGGTTGAACCACAGTGGAAAGATTCAATCGATCACCCTCTTGGCTTGGATGGACCGAATCAAATCACTCCAACGCCAGTTCAAGAAGCTCATCTTCCCACATACCACCCGAGAGTACAATAGGAAAGCGAACCTGCTATCTAAGACATCACTTCAAAAAAAAGCAAATGTGATCACTCACAACCATTGGTTGGACGGCCATGAGGGCCCCTCGCATGTTATAAAATTATTCTAAGTCTGGAGCCTTCAGTTCCTGTCGGCATCATCAGTTTTTCTCCCAACTTGGTTCCCTTGTTGCTAACATTCTTGATATACTCTACATTCCCCTCTCTACTTTTCCGACTTGTTGTTTTATTTCATTTCTTCCAAGGCAGTTTTTTCTCCCCTTCGAATTGGATCGACCAATTGTAGGAGATAGCCACTCCCTTCTAGCTGTGTTATTTTTGTTTCTTGATGTAATATGTTATGAGAACATATTATATTATTAATATAATTGAGCAATTTTTTCTGCTGGAAAAGTAAGCATTTAAGAGAGTGCGAAAATTGAATGTGGAAAAGGTTAATTTGTTAAAGGAAAAGGAAACTACATGAAAGTTAGGAGTTGTCAATTGGGGTTTGTGGTTTAGTAATGCACCATTAAACACAAACATATTTAATCAAGTTTAAAAGATTAAGGTTAGAGATCATAACTAACCTTGTTTACATACAAAAATGAATTTCAACCATTTAAATATTTTTTTTTTAATTTCTTAAAATTTACAAAAAGATTAAGGTTAGAGATCATAAGTAACTTTGTTTACATACAAAAATGAATTTCAACCATTTGAATAGTTTTTCCTAAATTTCTTAAAATTTACAGATGTTTCTTAAAATTTACACATGTTTCCAATAGCTACTTCATTTTTCCAGAAAAAATAAAAATATAATAAAAATAAAAATAAATAAACAAAATTAAACCCTAAAAGTGAATTTAACAAACAAATTGTTGTCTTCATGGAATAAACTAAAAGAGAATTTAACAAGGCGTTGCTTTTACGGAGGAGACTAATTGTGTAGCAAGAGTTGGAATCCACCTACACAATAAGAGAAAAATTCAATTAAAATTGTGTAGCAAATAAGACAAAATTTCAATTAAAATTCTGGAGCAAATTTTGTTTATATTGTTGAGATCCACCCACACAAGAAGTCAAAATTTCAATTAAATTTAGAATTCTAATTGATTTTTCAAAAATATAAGTTAAATGTAACAAAATTACTAAAAACATCATTACACCGGACATAAAACTTTAATCGTCTATAATATAAAATTTGATAAAATATATGATTTTTTTTTTCATTTTATTATAAAATTAAGTCACTCTTATTAGTCTCTACCAAAGGTGTAGAGGGACTATAGTGATCGATAATTCATTGAATTTATATTAGTTTTTCGTTTAACTACAAATTTTTGCATACTTTCTATTGTTCAAACTACATAACTAAAAGCATTATTTTTTATATAATAAAAAAACCCATATATGTCATGATCTGATTGGATGATAGATTTGAGGTCTTATTGCCAGCGTCGCTATTGCCAATGAATTATATGTTGCCATATCCAAAGTTTTATCATCTACGGTACTTTTTTTAATTTGTACTAATCATATTGAAATGTTTATATATCCAAAGTTTATAGTGATTGATAATTCGTTGACTTTATATTAGTTTTTTGTTTGACTACAAATTTTTGCATAATTTCTATTGTTCGAACTACAGAACTAAAAACATTATTTTTATTATTATTATTATAAAAAAACCCATATATGTCATGATCTTGTTGGATAATAGATTTGAGGTCTTATTGCCAGCTTTTCTATTCCCAATGAATTATATGTTGCCATATCCAAGGTTTTTATCATCTACAGTGCTTTTTTTTAATTTGTACTATTGATACTGAAATGTTTAGCTAATAGATTTGAGGTCTTATTGCACATGGATAGTCAGTTTTCATATTACTTTGTCGTCTTAGTCAATTTTCTTTGGCATAGTCCCTAGTGTTCGAACTATTATTATTATTATTATATTACTATTATTATGTTTGATTTTTCTTTATTGTTGCATACTTCGAGAGTCTTTGTCATTGTTGTGTACGTAAACAGGCCTGCCACACATCATTCTTTCTTAAATTTTTGCACAACACGATGCTCGTCGACGATTCTGACAGTCTTATGTGTTTACCTAACATGCCTCACAACCTTAAATGTTTATTCTACAAATGTGTAACAATACAGTTTCGTTCCATTTTTTGATAGTCTTGTTTGTAGTTAAATTGGGCAATATTGTTCTTCATCGGCATTACTGGTTAAGTGGTTGATACTTGTTCGTTGGTTCGTTTGGTGCTGCATATTGTTGTTTGATTCAACTTTGCAAAGTTGAGGTCCTGCAGTTGCAGTTGGACCTCTTCGTGGTTGTTCACTGGTTTGTTGTTCTTCAAATTTGCAAGTTGTTGAACCTATTGTTGCAGTTTGCAAGTTTTGGGGCTGTGCTTCTGTCATCCCTCGTTGACAGGTAAGTTTTCATGCCATCATTTCATTGATATTCCTTTTTTTCTGCTTGTTGTTTTGCACCTTGCAAGAAAGAATTTTCAATAGTAGGAGTCCCTGGCTCGAAATTTTGTTGCAAAACATCTTTCTATGTGGTTGTTGAAACCAAAATATTTTCCTTGTTCTTGAACATCAATGTTCTATAGAGAACCCACCTTTGTCGCAATCATGGTGACATATAAAAAAGAAAATCGGATGTTCTCCTCTTATTTTTTGTTCCTGGAAACCATACATTTTCACATGCCAACTTCCACGTCCTAGATATTATGCCATAGTTGTTTCCAAAATAGCAATGCAAAAGGGTTTAGAAAATGAATTCAGAGCTGTCACAAGGGGGAACCATCTGCCAGGGTCTAGTGACAGGGAATGCTTTTATTCTCTGAGTCAAAAAATTCGTCCACCTGTTTCCTTTGTCATGTCCTTTTGATCCGGATTTATGAAACAACACAATGAAATACAGAAATATACATAAACGCAAATATGCAGCGGAAGTAAAACTTCATTTCATTAACAACAAATGACTGAAATATGCTTACAGACAGAATGGAAATAAAATAGCTCGGGCGCTGGTAGCTTATCTTTGAGAAGAGATGTGGCAGCTACTGGCCTATGAAATCTGTGTTACAATGAGGCTTGAAGGCCTATATATTATTGAGAAACAATGGAAAACCCTAAACATCCAAAAACCTAACCCTAGGAGATGAAATGCCAAAATATGAGCCCCGTTGGGGTAAATTGGTACATCAATTTCCCGGGGTCATAACTTCGGCATACTATCTTCGTTTGACGCACATGATACATCGTTAGAAAGATCTATCCAAGGAATAAAATGCTAACAGCCGGAACAGACTCCTATTCATTGGGGCATTCATGCCCAAAAAACGTCGTTTAGGGCCTCAAAATGGCTCCGGAAGTTCAAGACCTGAAAAACTGCTAAAAATAGTAAATTGTGCTACAATTAAGGAAACTAAAAAATCGAAAGAAACAATGGTGTGGGTCCAAGTGGAATAGGCGGGTGGCCACCAATATCCACCTGGATCATTTCTCCCCCCTTCGGAAGCAATGGTCCCCATTCCATTGAGTTCCTCCATGAGATGAGGAAACTTCTGTTGAACTTGGTCCATGGTGAGCCACTTTCCCTGGTGAAGGAGTTGGCCTTCTTTGACAACTCAATATAGCTAGATCCTCTGCTGGTGGGTGTTCTTGATCTATGTGTCCATAATCCGATCAGTTGTGGCTTGTTCCATGCAATCTGGGTTTAACTCTGTTGGTGTGAGTTGTTCTGCCATGTCGGATGTGTCCAGTAGAGGTGGAAAGTAGGGCCGAAGGCGGTCGACATTGAACACTGGGTGCAGACCAAGGAATGGTGGAATACTAAGATCAAAGGCATTGTCCCATATAGCCTTGGTGATGGTGTATGGCCCATATCGGAGCGGGCGAATCTTGTGGTAGGGTCCATCGAGGCGCTCCTTTTGCAAATGTAGCCACACTTTGTCGCCCACCTGGAAGTTGTGTGGCACCCGATGTTGATCATGTCATTGGTTGTAATTAGCATTGGCTCTGTCCAAGATGTCATGAACCTATTGGCGGATGTGTTGAATGCACTCAATGAAGTTGTTTTCCTTGTCAGCCTCAGATTGGACATGGGTTGAATTTGCCTGAGTAGCCGCAAATGGCATGGCTACGTCAATGGGACATAATGGCTGGAATCCCAAGCCCACCTGAAAGGGGCTGTTGGGCTCGAGATATGATCACTTTCATGATGGTTATTATACATTTTTGCTACATGTACATATGCATTTTTCATCTTTTAAAGGATATTTTTGAAGAATTTCATGATAAAATGGTATGATCGCCATAAGGTACGTGTAATTCATGTTTAATGATTGAATCAAGTATAATTCATCATGTTTTATGGTATCCAAGAGATAATTCACATTTTTTGGTGTTACAGGGAAAAAACACATTATGTTTCTAGTTTCGGCACTTGATCCGACACTCGTTTCGACCCTCGATATGGCACTCTGTCCAGCACTCTGTATTGCACATAAATGGAAGGCGAGTTGGCGGTTATGGCATTGGCAGCTAGTGTTGGGCGAATCGGGAACGTGGATTTTGTTTGTCCTTATCCCCTCCAGCTACTGAGCTCCAGACAACTCAGTTTCAGTTGTCCAAAGAGGGTGATTATTGGCTTGCTTTGTTTTATCTGTTAGGGCATCATTTATTGTATTTTGCCGAAATTAGAAGTGGTTCGACCCTCTTGTGGCCGACCACTTGGGTTGTAAGCTTATAAATACTGATAGGAAGGTCATAAGATTGTTAAGCAAGTAGAAGAGCCATTAGATTAGAGACAAATTCGTTTTTCTCTGTTTTGGTATTTCACATTGCCATAATTGTGCCAGAACTGCATTTTCAATCTTTCATGGTGAATTCGCCTTGTTAAGTTCGTGGTGTGCTTGTAGGAGGTAGCCACGACTTGTTGGGTGGGGCACCGGCAGTCTGGTGATTGTTCTTATGTCTTTTTATGCAACTTCTAATTTAATTACTCTTTCTTATTTCCTGTACATGTATATTTTTATTTAGTTAATTAATTTTATGTAGCTTAATTGTCTTGCTTTTCTTTTGCAGGTTAGATGATGATATGTGTTAGCATGTATTGATTTTGTAGATTAGGAATAGGCTTGCAAGTCTCTATACTAACCATGTGTGCAATTAGAAGTCTCTCTCTCTCTTTATACTAACCCCGTGTGCAAAGTAGATGTTAAATAATGCTTTCTTTTATAATTTTACAGTCAAGTTTAGAACAGATTTTTAATTAGAACAGAACATAGTTTTAATTTGGGTTTTCTTCTGACAAGGATTGATGGATGGATATATTTAATTCTAGTTTTTAGTTACAGGTTGCTTACTTCAGTTTATATATATTTCATTTAATTGGTTGTTGGTTAATATAGATTGTTAATTTACTTTTGAATATCAGTTTTTAATTTTTGTTTTTTATTATTTCTTTATTGCAGTTTGAATGATTAGAGTAGACATAGTATAGTTTTATTTTACGCAATTTCCTTTCTTAGAATTAAAGTGCAATTGAATTTCTTAGTTAATGAATGAATCTAGTTTGCTTACATAGTGTAGAATTGGAATAATAACATTGTTATGTTGTTGATGGTTCATAGATGAATATGCAGGGTATTTAACATTATCTTTGTCATGGCTAAATTCTCCTTAGATTGTTTAATCCATACCTTTCATTTTGCCATTGAGATTAGTGTTGAGTTTATACCATTGTAATTGTCCTTTGTTGTCAAGTGTCATCGAGATATCATCCGTCACCACCGAAGGCATTCACACAACCACAGGCATAACATTTGAGTGTTTCATAGATTAAAGATAGTTTCTTGCTTTCATAGATTAGAAGAGATAGTTTCTTGCTTTCGTAGAGTAGAAGAGACAGTTTCTTGTTTTCATAAGTTTAGTTGGTAGTCTTTCTTGCTTTCAATAGAATAGATTTCCTTTCATGCATTGCATTGAGCATTTAGATTTCCTTTCATGCATTAGAAATAGTTTTGCATTAGGCATTTAGTTCACGTGCCTCTTAGGCTAGATAGTTGTTCAATGAGAAGTTTTTCTTGCAATAGTTAGTTGCCTTTGCTTACTTGTCTTTTGCTTTCGTAGGTTAGTTAGTTGCCTTTGCTTACTTGTCTTTTTCTTTAGTAGGTTAGTTAGGTGTCTTTGCTTACTTGTCTATTTGCTTTAATAGGTTAGATAGGTGCTTTTCCTTACTTTCTTATTTATTTTATTTCATAGGGTAGTTGCTCATTGAATATAGGTTGGCAAGTTAAAAAAGTTTGCTTTTGTCATTTGCTTATTATGCTTAGTAGTTTGCTTTTGCTTATCGTTAAACTAGTTTGCTTTACATAGGGTTTTACTTGCTTTCTTAGGAACTATCCATCGATCCTTGGCCCAAAAGTACTTAGGTTGCCTAGCTTCAAGTTGCTTAGTAGGGTTTGCTCATTAGATAGGTTTGCTTGAGTAGATTAGCCTTAGATTGTTGCTTTCATTAGTTAGACTATACTCCTACCAACCTTTTACCTTTGGCATATATTTTGCTACAACTCTAAGTTTACTTACCCCGGGTTGACAATTTAATTAAGGGTTTTTAAGTGTCTTTTTAGTGCATATATAACACCCATCATTTTGGGCGTCGTTGTTGGGGAGTTGTCTCTAGGTAAGAATTAATTAGGAATTAGATCATTTCTAGACCTTAGCATTAGTTTGGTGGTGGGGGAACTTTAAGACGAAAGGTAAGAACCCGGGCATTTGCTATAGTAGGTTCCCTCAAACCCAACGGTAGTTTTTGTTTTTGTTTTTATTTTTTATGAATAGACCTAGGAATCAAATGGTATCTTTTTCTTTTTGTTTTTACTTTCTTTCATGAATAGGCCTAGAGACCCACAAGGTAGATACATTAAATCAAAATCAGGCCTTTCAACCAAGGTTCCTTCTGATCTCTTTGGGGGAAGGAACGTTCTGCTTATAAAATACGCAGACCGATACCGAAAAACAGAAGCTAGCTCGACTCAAAGAGCTAAAATAGTCTTTGAAGGGACTAACACAGGGAGCACTATAGAAAAATAAGTTGAAGCATCAATCATATTAGGACAAGAGGCAAGACCACTCGAGTCTTCCACAGAACCAAACAATACAACCTTTGCTTTTACACCACCACCAAGGGGGGCCTAATTTTAAGGACATCATAGACCTTGAACAGGTGAATCTTTTGTTTGGTAGTTCAACCAATGTAATTATCTCTCAAATTGACATAGAAACTTTGGCACCGATAGTCTCAGTCGGCTCAAGTAGAGTCCCAGACATCCAATCCATAGGAAGACCTTTCCATCAAAGGGAAACCTTGTTTTCTTCAAAGATAAAACCACCTAGTTACTCTCTTTTCGAAAATAAAGCTAATATGGATGATCGGGAGGACCATAAAAATGTAAGACACGGAGAGGAAGAAGAAACTGGAAACCAAACCGAAACTACCTTCGGGTTTCTGATTTTAGACACCACTCTAAATGTCAACATGAAGAATATTCCTCTCTCAGCACTGCCTGCCTTTAATGGTAAAAACAGTGAAGATCCAAACACCTTCCTATTTGAATTTGACATCTTGTACAGGAGCTACAACTATGTGCAAGATGCCCAGAAATTAAAACTCTTTCCTGCCACCCTCAAAGACTCTGCATTAATATGGTTCATGGGGTTGGGAGAATCCAGTATTAGGTCTTGGGAATCCATGGAAGACATCTTTATTAAGAAGTACCAAGACTACTGCAAGACCACAGAGTCTTGTAATGACATCTTTAAATTCCAACAGTTAGAAGACGAGACCCTTGAAGACTATATGGAAAGATTTGGTTATATCTCCCAGAAGTCAAAATACCATGACCTCCCAGAGGATGCAGTTAGGGCTCTTTTCCTTAAGGGAATTTCAGAATAATATTTAGAGATGCTTAACCTGATGGAATCATGTGATATTTCTCATAAACCATTTCCTGAAATATGTGAAATGTGTAAAAGCTAGTCAAGGAGTAGAGCCAAAACAGAAAAGAATGTTCGGGACCCTTACAATAGAAGCTTAAAACCAGTTAGTTCAGGTGGTATTACAAGAGCAGAGATAGGGAACCTTATAGAAAACTTCAAGACAGACATCCTAAGCACAATAGGTTCCCATTTGGACACCCTTAAACTCAAAAAGAAACAGGGGGAGGAGAATGAAACAATGAGCATATATTGCCCAAGATGCAGAAGGAAGCATTCCTCAAGGGAATGCCCATTAGATAACATTTCAGTTTGTGGCTTCTGTACAGAAGACCATTCAACTGAGAAATGTCCATCCTTGCCCGGTTTATTAGCCATATATAGGAATGGAGATCTTGGGGAGTCTTCTTATGCACCTAGGAGGCCATGGCAGCCTAGGAATCAACCCACATACCCAGATCTACAATCCCAAGTTCCACCCTATTATCAACAACAACAACAGTGGAACCCACCAGGTTGGAAAAAATGGTCTACTCGGTACCAAAATCCTTGCCTACAAGGATGGAGAGGAGGACACAATCTAGGAAACCCTCAAGCTCCACCTATTCCTATGTCCAACTATCCTTATCCTCAGTTCCCATATAAAACTCTACAACTTTTGCCAGGATTCGTTCCACCACCTTTACCTCCTATCCCACAACAACAACCCCTACAATATCAAAATGCAAGCTCCCCAAGACCGACACTATTACCGGCACAGCCAGTGCCGAACCCAAATAATAAGCACCCTCAACCTCTTAACAATGTTGAGATACAGGCCTTCCCGACATATGTCATTACTCCTGTTCCATTACAAGAAATTCAACAAAGATCGGGAAAAGTTCTAGATAGGCAGAGACCTTCAGTAGTCATCCAGGAAGAAGAAGAAGAAGAAACCACCCAACAACCCACAGATGACACTAGGTGGGAAGATGTTATTATCCCGAAGAATCAAGAACCCAAGCTTCCCCAAAATGAACCTTCACAAATTACGAAGGTTCCTCCTTATCCAGACCGATTGGTAATCGAGAAACCTACCACCCGACCGGAATTTGACATTTTGGATGAATTGAAAAATATTTGTGTCAAGATTCCTATTCTTCAAGCCATTAAAGACATTCCAATCTATAGTAAGGTAGTCAAAGAATTGTGTATTAAGAATCCAAGTAGGAAGCAAAAGGACCCCCCTACAGTACATTTGGTAGGAGGACTCTCTGAGTACATATCAGAGCAGCCAAAGCTAGCAAAGTATGGGAATCCAGGAAACCTCATAGTGACCATAACCATTAATGAGGTCTCCATCAGAAACACTCTCATAGACCTAGGGGCATCCATTAATGTTATGACTGCTACTACCTTGGAACAATTACAGTTACAACCTCTTCTTCGGCCTAACCCAACCATTTTGGAATTAGCAGATAAGACTAGGGTTATACCTAAAGGGATTTTAGATGATGTCATGGTTACTTTAGCCTCATGGGAGTACCCAGTATATTTCCTTGTCATTCATTCAAAGGATCCTACCAAAGGCCATATCATTATTTTGGGAAGACCTTGGCTAGCCACAGCCAATGCATTTATTGGCTGTAGAGAAGGAGAAATGACCATCTCGAATGGTCTCTCTATCCAGAAGCTCACAATTTACCCTCCAGCTCAACCTATTATGGAGAAGATATGGTGGCTTGAATGCCAATATGAGAACGAAGATTGGAAAGAACCTGTATTGCCAAGTGACCATGCATGGGCACTTCAGGAGCACACAACAGAAAATGTGCTAAACTGGTTCATTTCTGCTATCACATGTGTGGATTTTCCACAGTCTTTTCCCCAATTTGAGTACATGTTTGGGGAAGAATTTCAAGAACAATTGGATCCATCCATTTTTTCTTCAAAATCTTTTATTTTTGAGATAGATGAGTCTGCCATGTCTTATACTATGCCCTACGAGATTAGTCCAAGGAAATTTTTACATATAAACTCCACGCTAGATACAGACCAACATAAAACGTTAGTAGATATCCTTAAAGAACAATCATGAGCATTTTCCTGGGAATACATTGACATGAAGGGTATACACCCTGACACATGCATCCATCATATATACACCCAGGGGGAAGTAACACCCGTTAGGCAACAAGGATGAACCCAACACTCAAAGACATAGTCAAGGAGGAAATCCAAAAGTTGTTAAATGTCGGATTTATCTATCCCAGCTCCGATAGTAAGTGGGTATCCCCGCTTGTAGTGGTCCCAAAGAAAGTGACCGGGAAATGGAGAATTTGTGTTGATTTCCAGGAACTCAACAAGGCCACTCTAAAAGACTACTTTCCTCTTCCTTTCATTGACCAAGTTATAGATACCTTGTCTGGAAAGAAGTACTTTTCCTTTCTAGATGGGTACATCGGGTACAACCAGATTCTTATAGCACCTGAGGACCAGGACAAGACTACCTTTACTTGTCCATGGAGCACCTATGCCTATAGGGTCTTACCATTTAGATTGTGTAATGCTCCTGCCACATTTTAACGAGCAGTATTAGGGATATTTTTCGATATTATTCATGATTGTGTGGAGGTCTACATGGATGACTTCACAGTCTATGGTAACACTTACCAAGAAGCCTTAGACAACTTAGAAAAATTCCTCATCAGATGCCAGGAAATGAACCTATCTCTAAGTCATGAAAAATGCAAAATGTTGTTAACTGAAGGAGTGGTTCTAGGACATCATGTTTCATCTAAAGGGATAAAAGTCGATCCTGCAAAGATTGAGGTAATTATTAGACTTCCACCCCCCAAGACTCAGAAAGAGGTGAGAATCTTTCTCAGACATGCCGGATATTACCGGCGGTTTATTGAAAATTTTACAAAGATTGTTGCACCTATGTTTGGATTATTAATAAAAGATGTTGACTCTGTTTGGACTGAGCAGTGTCAAACTGCCTTTGAAACCCTGAAAGCTAAGTTGTCTGTGGCACCAGTTCTTAGAGGGCCCAATTGGACTCTCTCATTTCGTATATCCATTGATGCCTCCGACACCGCAATAGGAGGGGTATTAGGGTAGAAAGAGGACCAACAATCCTAAGCCATTTATTTTGTAAGCAAGAACTTGTTCCCTGCCGAGTTGAACTACACAGTCACTGAGAAATATTTCTTGGCAGTTCATGCTATTAACAAGTTTCGTCATTACATTACAGGTTATGAAGTATTTGTACACACCGATCATTCTACCATTAGGTTCCTCATGAACAAACCTATAATTAATGGCCGAGTGACTAGGTGGCTCTTATTATTGCAAGAAATTAATATCACTGTGCTTGACCGACCTGGAAAGGATAATGTAGTAGCTGACTTTCTTTCCTACATAAAGAACGAGGATGATGACATCCCTGTAGATGATAGTTTCCTAGATGAGCATCTTTTTTCCCTTTCTGTCAATACCCCATGGTTTGCAGATATGGCAAACTATCTGGCTACTAGGAAGTTACCGTCTCATTTGTCACCTCATGAAAAGCGGAAAATTATTACATAGAGTGCTAATTACTCTTGGGTTGGTCATGATATTTTTCACACAAGTCCTAATTTTATTATTCGTAGATGTGTCCAAGAGGACGAGGCACCTGAAATACTACGAAATTGTCATGATGGACCATGTGGTGGCCATTTCTCTGACAAACGCACAGCATATAAGGTATTACATTCAGGTTACTATTGGCCTAGCATTTTCAAATATGCTGCCAAGTATGTGAGAAGTTGTGATAGTTGCCAAAGGTTAGGAATACCTACATCATCTGACGAAATGCCTTTGCAGGCCCAATTTATGATAGAACCCTTTGAAAAATGGGCCCTCGACTTTGTAGGACCAATTTCACCCATGTCCCATAGGAAGAACTATATCTTAGTTTGTACGAACTATGTCAGCAAATGGGTAGACGCAAAAGCCCTATTTAGGGCCATAGAGAAGTTTGGTGTCGAATTTATCTATGAAGACATCTTTAACTGCTTCAGTGTCCCTCGTGAAATTGTTACCGACCAAGGTACTCAGTTTACTTCCAAGATGATGAAAGAGCTAACAGAGAAATATGGGATTAAACATTGTAAATATTCTCCATACCACCCGCAAGCCAATGGTGAGGTAGAATCCACAAACAAAGTTCTGGAAGCCATCTTGACCAAGACCATTCAGTTACATCACCGGGATTGGGCTGATAGGCTCTCAGAGGATTTGTGGGCATACCGGACTACCTGGAGAAATACCACTGGACATACCCCTTATGAGTTAGTGTACGGGAAACAAGTACTTTTACCTATAGAATTCCAGGTAAGGACCTTCCATATTGACACAGAGTTAGGATTGAACCTGGATGAGGCTCGGAAGCAACGAGCCTTACAACTAAATGAGTTGGATGAAATCAAGCAAGATGCCATCCAACGGACAATATTAGTCCAGAACCAGAGGAGCAAGTGGCATGACAAGTTTATTAAGAAGAAGCACTTCCAGCCTGGTGATTGGGCTCTGTTATTTGATTCCCGATTCAAAACATTCCAAGGAAAACTTACCACTCATTGGTTGGGCCCTTATGAGGTAGACACTATATATGACAATGGAGCTGTAAAAATTAAAACAATTGACGATGGACAAGTCTCCTTTGTGGTAAATGGACACCGACTTAAATTTTATCATAAGCCCATTTCCAGAGAGGATTTTCTACGGTCATGTCAGCTGACAAGGCATTGGCCTTAGTAGATGGGGAAGCCCCCCCTTGTTCTTGAAAAGATTCTTTTAAAATATTTCCTACTGTATATATGTAAATAGCTTTTGTTAATAAGGCAATTCTAAGAGGTTTCTGTAAGTATTTATTTCACCAGGAGTACATAGTTTCAAGATGTTTCTTCACAACATTGTTATACTTGAATTTTGTGTCTGCTAAAGCATCAAATGAATAGTGACTTACTGTAATTAGCCATGTTTTTGCAAAATTGTCATTTTTAAGGCATTCTAAAGCAGTTGCTCTTGAAACTCTTCACCATTGTATAAGGAAGTGATACCATAACTATCAAGCCTAGAGGTCTCTCGTACAATTTTTCCAAGAAACCTGAGTAAGTAAGTGAAGTGTCTTTATCAAAGAGTAACATGGAGGTCTCATTAGCAGTTAGTCATGGAAACATCATAATAATTACAAAAGAAGAAAGTGAGTTGAGCCTAGAGATACCTTTATGTTCTTTCTCGATGGTACCATCCACTACACACTAAATAGCTTGATTATATCATATCTTGGTACCATCCACTACACTAAATAGTTGATTATATCATATCTTTAGATAGGCCATGTCCTACTTAAGTACCCCTTACATCAAGAAAACCACTAAGAATATAACGGAAAGTCATCCTCTAACATAAATACCATCCCAATTGAAAAATAAATAAAGAAAGAAAAGTTGTTTTCAGAGTTGTCCCCCCATCTTCTTGCATAAGCAATCTTATATTAAAATCTTAAAACATGGAGGACAAGTCTTTGAGGGTTTAAGAGGCTAACCTGTCGGGATACTGAACAGGTCTGGTGGCAGTGGGTACCGGCATGTGGTATGACTAGGTAAACCCATTGAAGTATTGAACAGGCTTGCTGGCAGCGGGGCATTCTACCTAGCGAGGATGATAATCTAACAAAAATAAATAATAAATTTAAACTTGTCCTGATGTACGGCATTACTTGCAGACAAAGATGACATGGAGTATGTGTGGTTAAGCTAAGGTTAATGAATCTCATCAACTCGCCATTGGGAAATAACTCTAAGACTATCTTGAAACCCTCTTGCCTACATCTTCTTATCTATATATAGGATCTCTTATCTTATAGGTGCGGCCATCTTCTAACTGTCTCATCAGACCAAGCTGTGAAATTTTATCTTTACACTTGATATACTATAAATCTTCAGCTATTGGAGGATACTAACTAGTTTCCTATACTTTTTATTGTGAGGTGTCACAATACTTAGGTGTGGGGATGGGGTTCATGAGATGACAAATGATCATTGCCTAGAGAAGTAGATCTTTGCAAGAATTTTTGTATTATTTTTATGGTACAGGTTATTACAGTGATAGTCATGTTATTTTTTTGAAATGCTTAAACTCATGTGTGCTATAAATTATTGAACACATACTTAACACACCACTCTTTATTGGTTTATCGTTCATTACAAGCTGCATGTTGTAGGTTTGACAATACATTTTTTTCTTGCTATAACCCATTCATTGTAGGTTTTTGACATTATATGTCATATACAAGAAGATTGGGTGAGCATGGAGCATTCTGCCTCTGCTCATTAACCACTGTGGTTGTCAAAAACACTTTAAATTTGCAGTCTATCCATTATAAGAGGTGAAAATGCACTTAACACAGAGGTACCGTATGAGATACCAGATGAGGTGTTGTATGAGATGTCGTTTGAAGTGTTGAACGAAGTGCCATACACACCAGTAACTGTCCTAGATTCCAGGTAACCAGAACTCAATTATATTCAATTACATTGGTTGCAGACATTGATTAAAAGATGCCTGATATGGTTATGATCAAATGTCCAAGTCAAAAGGCTTGGACATTGATATAATTATGCACCAGTCCATTGCCAAAAATTGAGCCTTTGAATTCGAATTCTTCACACATGGCAGCACGCGCGCACATATGTGTAACTCACTCCACCTTGAGTGCATCCAAAATCGGGTTGGGCACTCTATTATTTCATTTTCCCTTGCCATTTGCTCTGCCCTGCATTAAGGAATCACACCCAACCTCTGCCAAATTCGCCCTCTATTCTAATCGCACTCAGACTGTGCTAAACCCGTGCCATCTCTTAGCCTGTTCACACCCTTGCTTGGTAAAATTCGCCCTTTGTTCTAATCGCACTCAGACTGTGCCCAATCTGTGTCATTGCTTGGCTCAAATTTCCCCTTTCTTGGTGAATTCAAACTTTGTCACAATGCCCAGGAGATACAAATCCTCCTCCTATGCAAACTTGTTTTCCATTCCAGAATTCACACAGTGCAGGGAAGTGTTCTTGCGTGCTGGTTGGGGGCCATTTCTATCTAGTTTGTAAGGCCATGATGACAGTCTTTATATCCAATTTGCAGTTGGTTTTGATGGAAAGATAGCACATGTAGGGTCCCTCAACTTTGCAGTCACAGAAAAGTCAATTGTTGTTGCAACAAAACTCCCAAGAATGGGAGATAGATGGTTCAAGAATCATCAATTGTCACGCTCAAGTTACCACAGGGTGTTTAAGCCCGAATTCGAGAGCATTTCAGGAGCGAAAGGGTATGCTAAGGAGTGGATAAAGCCAGAATTGGTTAATCCCCTCATCGTCATCACAAGGTTAATTACATGTCAAGGTAGATACTCCACCTTCAAAGCTTGTCATTTTAGATTGTTGGCTCATTTTCTGTTCAATAAACCCTTGAACTTTCCCTTTTATTTTCTCAAAAGCTTGGAGAAGATGTCCTCTCAAGTGAGGAAAAATGTGACTAACCCCCATAATAGTCTCTTCCGCCACGATTTGATCAAACTCCTCGTTCTTACCAAACTAGAGAAACAGGGGCAAAGTTGGGATGCCTTTATCTACCAATTTGCAAACCCCCACTTGACAGTTAAGACCAGCAGAAAGCCACTTAGCCTAAAAAATATCTCTCCATCCAAGCCTCACTCTCAAAGAACTCCAAACTCCATTGCATAAACCCTCTCTTTGTTGGAACAATACCAAAAGCTTTTTGATATTCCTCCTTCTTCATCGGGGAAAAAGACCAAGAACAAAGACCAAAAGAAGCCTATTTTTGACCCCCCAATGCCTTCACTCTCTCTTGATCCTACACCTAAAAATCTTCAAGAAGTAATGCAACAAGACTTTCCCATCATTCCTACAAACAAGAGGGGAGCCAATCGATTTGGTAAAGGACCCTTTCGGAAGAGTACCCGGAATGCAAGAATCAAGCCTTATGCAAAACCTCCACCTACTTTGGATCACATCCAAGTGTCCTGACCTTGAGAGCCCTCATAAGAAACTTAGGAAAGTCTCTACAGATGGATTAGAGCCACTAAGGAAAACAAAATCAGAACCTACCTCACCTTACCGATATCCCATCACTCCTACTTCACCCATGCCTACTCTAGACCCTAAAACTGATAGATTGTCCACATCTCTCAAAGGACCTAAGCCTTCCTTGGAGATCACTAATTCTGCCCCAACTATAGAGGAGCTACAAAAGGAAAACCACCAGCTTCTCCAACAAT
The DNA here is from genome assembly GCA_010110895.2 of Picea sitchensis. Lineage (NCBI taxonomy): Eukaryota > Viridiplantae > Streptophyta > Pinopsida > Pinales > Pinaceae > Picea > Picea sitchensis. The sequence continues at coordinate 92,501 of SNQJ01S0002518.1, forward strand.
TGGAAGAGAGGAAGACAATAGACACAGACCTTCATCATGACAATGCAGTCCTTTGGACAAAAGTTAACTCTCTTCAACGATTGGTCGATGAGATGACCAAATCTAACCGCAGCCTCAGAGCATAGATGAAGAAACATAAGAGGCACAAGGCTAAGTCTTCATAGCAAGAGGGAGAGGCTTCTAAAGCTGACCCTCCTTAGCAAGCCTAGTTCTGAGGGATAAATTCTTTTTGTTTGCAGTGGGACCTACAAAATCGTAAGTGTGGGGGTAATGTTGGGCCCAAGATATGATCACTTTCATGATGGTTATTATACATTTTTGCTACATGTACATATGCGTTTTTCGTCTTTTAAAGGAGCTTTTTGAAGAATTTCATGATAAAATGGTATGATCGCCATAAGGTACATGTAATTCATGTTTAATGATTGAATCAAGTATAATTCATCATGTTTTATGGTTTCCAAGAGCTAATTCACATGTTTTGGTGTTACAGGGAAAAAATGCACTATGTTTCTAGTTTCGTCACTTGATCCGGCACTCGTTCCAACACTCGATCCGGCACTCTATCCAGCACTCTGTATTGCACAGAAATGGAAGGTGAGTTGGCGGTTATGGCATTGGCGGCCAGTGTTGGCCGAATCGGGAACGTGGGTTTTGTTTGTGATTATCCCCTCTAGCTACTGAGCTCCAGACAACTCAATTTCAGTTGTCTAAAGAAGGCGATTATTGGCTCGCACTGTTTTATCTGTTAGGGCATCATTTATTGTATTTTGCCGAAATTAGAAGTGGTTCGACCCTCCTGTGGCCAACCACTTGGGTTGTAAGCTTATAAATATTGATAGGATGGTCATAAGATTGTTAAGCAAGTAGAAGAGCCATTAGATTAGAGACAAATTTGTTTTTCTCTGTTTTGGTATTTCACATTGCCAGAACTGTGCCAGAACTACATTTTCAAGCTTTCATGGTGAATTTGCCTTGTTAAGTTCGTGGTGTACTTGTAGGAGGTAGCCATGACTCGCTAGGTGGGGCACCAGCAGTCTGGTGATTGTTCTTATGTCTGTTTATGCAACTTCTAATTTAATTACTCATTCTTATTTACTTTACATGTATATTTTTATTTAGTTAATTAATTTTATGTAGCTTAATTGTCTTGCTTTTCTTTTGCAAGTTAGATGATGATATGTGTTAGCATGTATTGATTTTGTAGATTACGAACATGCTTGCAAGTCTCTATACTAACCATGTGTGCAATTAAAAGTCTCTCTCTCTTTATACTAACCCTGTGTGCAAAGTAGATGTTAAATAATGCTTTCTTTTATAATTTTACAATCAAGTTTAGAACAGATTTTTAATTAAAACAGAACATAGTTTTAATTTGGGTTTTCTTCTGACAAGGATTGATGGATGGATAGATTTAATTCCAATTTTTAGTTACAGCTTGCTTACTTCAGTTTTATATATATTTCATTTAATTAGTTGTTGGTTAATATAGATTGTTAATTTACTTTTGAATATCAGTTTTTAATTTCTGTTTTTAATTATTTCTTTATTACAGTTTGAATGATTAGAGTAGACATAGTATAGTTTTATTTCACGCAATTTCCTTTCTTAGAATTAAAGTGCAATTGAATTTCTTAGTTAATGAATGAATCTAGTTTTCTTACATAGTGTAGAATTGGAATAATAACCTCGTTATGTTGTTGATGGTTCATAGATGAATATTGAGGGTATTTAACATTATCTTTGTCATGGCTAAACTCTCCTTAGATTGTTTAATCCATACCTTTCATTTTGCCATTGAGATTAGTGTTGAGTTTATACCATTGTAATTGTCCTTTGTTGTCAAGTGTCATCGAGATATCATCCGTCACCACCAAAGGCATTCACACAACCACCGGAATTACATTTGAGTGTTTCATAGATTAAAGATAGTTTCTTGCTTTCGTAGATTAGAAGAGATAGTTTCTTGCTTTCGTAGATTAGAAGAGATAGTTTCTTGTTTTCATAAGTTTAGTTGGTAATCTTTCTTGCTTTCAATAGAATAGATTTCCTTTCATGCATTGCATTTAGCATTTAGATTTCCTTTCATGCATTAGAAATAGTTTTGCATTAGGCATTTAGTTCACCTGCCTCTTAGGCTAGATAGTTGCTCAATGAGAAGTTTTGCTTGCAATAGTTAGTTTCCTTTGCTACTTGTCTTTTGCTTTCGTAGGTTAGTTAGTTGCCTTTGCTTACTTGTCTTTTGCTTTAGTAGGTTAGTTAGGTGTCTTTGCTTACTTGTCTATTTTCTCTAATAGGTTAGATAGGTGCTTTTGTTTACTTTATTATTTATTTGCTTTCATAGGGTAGTTGCTCATTGAATATAGGTTGGCAAGTTTAAAAAGTTTGCTTTTGTCATTTGCTTATTATGCTTAGTAGTTTGCTTTTGCTTATCATTAAACTAGTTTTCTTTACATAGAGTTTTACTTGCTTTCTTAGGAACTATCCATCGATCCTTGGCCCAAAAGTACTTAGGTTACCTAGCTTTAAGTTGCTTAGTAGGGTTTTCTCATTAGATAGGTTTTCTTGAGTAGATTAGCCTTAGATTGTTGCTTTCATTAGTTAGACTATACTCCTACCAACCTTTTGCCTTTGGCATATATTTTGCTCCAACTCTAAGTTTACTTACCCCAGGTTGACAATTTAATTAAGGGTTTTTAAGTGTCATTTTAGCGCATATATAACACCCATAAGGGGTTGTGGCTAGTTGAGCTATGGAGAGCCCGGTTGTAGCTATGTTGTACATAGGGGAGGCTCTCATCCCATGTGCGTGGATGCTTTGAGTTGTACATACGCAGAAAGTGTACAATCATCTGATTGACAACCTCTGTCTGGCCATCAGTTTGCAGATGGAAAGTTGTGGACTTGGTGAGCTTGGTGGCCAGCATTGACCAGAGGCTGGACCAAAATGTACTGAGGAACCTGTTGTCCTAATCTGAGATGATAGACTGTGGGATCCCAAAGAGTACCCACACTCGCTCAAAGAAGAGTTTAGCAGTGGCTTCTACTTTGATATTCTTCTTGCAGGCCATCATAATGGACATCTTCAAGAATCTGTCGATGACTAAAAAAACAAAGTCATTTCCATTCTTAGTAGAAGGAAGGCCCGACATGTAATCCATGGAGATGGATTCCCAAGGTCGACTAGGGGTGGGCAACGGAGTATAGAGGCCTTGCTTCTTGATGGTCGGTTTAGCAATGGCGCAAGCAGTGCAAGACGTGATGTACTTCTCGACATCATGTCAAAGGTTCGGCCAATAGAAATACTTTTGCAGTACTGACATGGTTTTCTCAACCCCGAAATGCCCAGCGACCTGACTGTAGTGCGCCTCCCAAATCATCTTGGCACGCTCGCTTGAAGGAACACAAAGATGTCCCAGGTGACATAGCAGGGCATCCTGGAGATGAAAATTAGGAACTTGCTTACCCTCCAATAGCGTATTGTATGTGTGGCCGAATTTTGGATCACTTTTGTAGAGAAGCGGCCAATCGAAAGTCTCGTGCCCACAAGAGTTGATCACCATGGTTAGCGCCATGATAGGGGGTCAGCTGAGGCAGTCTGCAACATTATTGGTCCTTCCTTTATTGTACTTAATGTTCAAATGAAATTGTTGCAGGTATGTGGACCACTTCTGATGGCAATAGTTCTGCAACTTCCCTTGTGTCTGTATAAACTGCAAGGGTCAGTGGTATGTGTGGATGACCATTTCCTTTCCCAAAATGTAATGCTTACATTGTCGACAAGCCTGCACAATGGAATACATCTCCTTGTCATAAGTGGGATACTTCTGGACAGTATCGAAAAGTGTCTCACTGTGATATGCCACTAGATGCCCCTGTTGAGTAAGGACTTCCCCAATAGCATAGTCGGAGGCATATGTCTCGATCTCAAATGGTTGTTGCAAGTCTGGTAATGTGAACACTGGTACAGAGCAGAGACGGTGCTTCAAATCGTCGAACGCCTTCTGTTGAGATTCAAACCAAAAAAAAAAATCTTTCGCTCCTCCCTTGGTGACTTGACTCAAGGGCCAAGTGATATGAGAGAATCCCAACACAAACCTGCAGTAGAAATTGGCAAGACCCAAAAAGCTACAGAGCTTTGTTAGGGTGGTTGGGGCTGGCCAATCTCGAATGACTTGGATCTTGGCTAGATCCACATGCACCCCCCACTCATCAATAATGTATCCCAGATACTGAACCTGGGTCATGCCAAAAGTGCACTTCTCCAAATTGGCACACAACTTGTGTTGCCGTAGTGTTTGGAGCACTTGTCGGATGTGGTGGAGGTGCTCTTCCCAAGTCTGGCTGGAGATTAGAATGTCATCCAAGTACACCACTACAAATGAGCTGGTGAATGGTCGCAAGATGTCGTCCATTAGTCTCATGAAGGTTGCAGGGGTATTCGTCAACCCGAAAGGCATGACCAGCCATTCGAAAAGGCCCTCCTTGTATTTGAAGGAAGTCTTCCACACATCAGAGGGTTTGACTAGTACCTGGTGATACCCAGACTTCAAGTCGATCTTGCTGAATTATTTTTCCCCCTTCAGTTGGTCCAGAAGGTCATCAATCCATGGGATTAGGTACCTATTCCAGACAGTGATCCTTTTCAGTGCCCGATAGTTAATGCGGAGTCTCCAAGTCCCATCCTTCTTTTGCACCAACACGATCGAGCTCCCAGAGGGTGACGAACTCGACCATATGTGACCTTTATGCAACAACTCTTGAATCTTCCTCTTGATTTCGTTATTCTCCATAATAGAGCGTCGATAGATTGGTCCATTGGGAAACGGCGCACCTGAGGTCAGATCGATGGGGTGCTTGACCTGACAGTGTAGAGGCACCCCTGTGGGGGAGGTGAAGATGTCCTTGTACTCCTCCATGACCTTATCCATCTGTTGTTGTCGTGCAGAGGGGCCCTGTCTGGAGGTTGTGGTCGCAGACTTCTTCTTTCCCTCAGGGTGGATCATCAAGAAAACAAATTTCTTGGTTTTGGCAATGAGATTACTGCATTGTTTTGCAGTAACTAAAGAGATGGTTGTAGGCGGTGCTATTTCTAGTATCCTGTATAGCTTATTTCCCAAAGTAATAATAACAGCATGAGGCATGGACTCATATAGAGCATGTCACTTCCACAAGTATGGTTGGCCTAATAATACATCAGAAACATTATCCTTTCTCAGTCAAAAAATTCATGAACCGAGAAATATCCTTCTAGCAAATTCAACCATCTATCAATGCCATCTACATCTATTTGGCCCTCAAATATGGGAATGTCAAAGTTTACTTGTACCTTAAAAGGAGTGGCGCCTCCGGAGTTGTTGTTGGATGTAGATGCATTGCTAGTGGGTAGTCATTGAAGGATCTGGGCAAAGTTGTCCATCATCGTGTTCCTATGTTTCTCGAGGGCCTCCTTGAGCAATAATTTGATAGGATCTCCTACTCCCTCATCTTTCTTTTCTTCCCCCATGGGCAGTCATCGGGGTTTGTGAGGCTGATCTTACAACGGTTCAACCAGATCGAGCCCTAACTCCTTATACATGTATCTCGTTGGGGACATGCAAAGAAGGATCGAGAAAGAGTAGACTGCTCTGATACCATTGATACAGATTTATGCAGGAACACGATGAAATACAGAAATACACATAAACGCAGATATGCAGCAGAAGTAAAACTTCATTTCATTAACAACAAATGACTGAAATATTCTTATATACAGAATGGAAATAAAATAGCTAGGGTGTTGGTAGCTTATCTCTGAGAAGAGATGTGGCGGCTACTGGCCTATGAAATATGTGTTACAATGAGGCTTGAAGGCTATATATCATTGATAAACATCGAAAAAACCTAACCCTAGGAGATAAAACGCCAGAATATGGGCCCCGTTGGGGTAAATTGGTACATCGATTTCCCGGGGTCGTAAATTTGGCATACTATCTTCGTTTCACGCACATGATACATCATTAGAAAGATCTATCCGAGGACTACATTGTTGGTGGAAAATATCAAGTCCAGAACAATATCATATTCATCAAGGCATTCATGCCCAAAAAATGTCGTTTAGGGCCTCAAAACGACTCCGGAAGTTCAGGACCCGAAAAACTGCTAAAAATAGTAAATTGTGCTACAATTAAGGAAACTGAAAAACCGAAAGAAACAATGGTGTGGGTCCAAGTGGAATAGGTGGGTGGCCACCAATATACGCTTGGATCATTCCTCCACTCTTAGGAAGCAGTGGTCCCCATTGCATTGAGTTCCTCCATGAGATGAGGAAACTTCTGTTGAACTTGATCCCTAGTGAGCCACTTGCCCTGGTGAAGGAGTTGGCCTGCTTTGACAACTGGATATAGATGGATCCTCTGCTGGAAGGTGTTCTTGATCTTTGTGTCCATGATCCGATCAGTTGTGGATTGTTCCATGCAATCTGAGTTTAACTCTATTGGTGTGAGTTGTTCTGCCATGTCGGATGTGTCCAGTAGAGGTGGAAAGTAGGGTCGAAGGTAGTCGATATTGAACACTAGGTGCAGACCAAGGAATGGTGGAATACTGAGCTCAAAGGCATTGTCCCCTATAGCCTTTGTGATGGTGTATGGCCCATATCAGAGTGGGTGAATCTTGTGGTAGGGTCCAGCGAGGTGCTCCTTTTGCAAATGTAGCCACACTTTGTCGCCCACTTGGAAGTTGTGTGGCACCTGATGTTGATCATGTTGATGCTTGTACTTAGCATTGGCTCTGTCTAAGATGCCATGAACCTGTTGGCAGATGTGTTGAATGCGTTCAATGAAGTTGTTTTCCTTGTCAACCTCAGACTGGACATGGGTTGAATCTGCCTGAGTAGCCGCAAATGGCATGGCTATGTCAATGGGACATAGTGGCTGGAATCCCAAGCCCACCTAAAAGGGGTTGTGGTTGGTTCAACTATGGAGAGCCCAGTTGTAGCTTTTTTTTACATAGAGGAGGATCTCATCCCATGTGTGTGGATGCTTTGAGTTGTACATGTGCAGAATGTGTACAATCATTCGGTTGATGACCTTTTTCTGGCCATCAGTTTGTGGATGGAAAGTTGTGGACTTGGTGAGCTTGGTGTCCAGCATCGACCAGAGGTTGGACCAAAATGTACTGAGGAACCTGTTGTCCCGATCTGAGATGATAGACTGTAGGATCCCAAAGTGTACCCACACTCGCTCAAAGAAGAGTTTAGCAGTGGCTTCTGATGTGATATTCTTCTTCCAGACCATCATAATGGACATCTTCGAAAATCTATCTACGACCACAAAAACACAGTCATTGCCATGCTTAGTAGAAGGAAGGCCCGACATGTAATCCATGGAGATGGATTCCCAAGGTCGACTAGGGGTGGGCAGTGGAGTATAGAGGCCTTGCTTCTTCATTGTTGGTTTGGCAATGGTGCAAGCAATGCAGAACTTGTTGTACTTCCCGACATCCTGTTGAAGGTTCGACCAATAGAAATACTTTTGCAGTATTGCCACGGTTTTCTCGACCCCGAAATGCCCAGCAACCCGATTGTAGTGCGCCTCCCAAATCATCTTGGAACGCTCACTTGAAGGAACACAAATATGTTTGAGGTGACATAGCAAGGCATCCTGGAGGTGAAAATTAGGAACTTGCTTACCCTACAAGAGCGTATTGTATGTGTGGCCAAATTCTAGATCACTTTTGTAGAGAAGCAACCAATCAGAAGTTTCATGCCCACAACAGTTGAGCACCGTGGTTAGCACCATGATAGGGGGTCGGTTGAGGTAGTCTGCAACATTATTGGTGCTTCCTTTCTTGTACTTAATGTTCAAATGAAACTCTTGCAGGTATGTGGACCACTTCTGATGGCGATCATTCTGCAACTTCCCTTGTGTTTGTATGAACTTCAAGGGTCGGTGGTCTGTGTGGATGATCGTTTCCTTTCTCAAAATGTAATGCTTCCATTGTCAGCAAGCCTGCACAATGGAATACATTTCCTTGTCATAAGTGGGATACTTTTGGATAGTGTCAGAAAGTGTCTCACTGTGATATGCCATTGGATGCCCCTATTGAGTAAGGACTACCCCAATAGCATAGTCGGAGGCATCTTTCTCAATCTCAAATGGTTGTTGCAAGTCTGGTAATGTGAGCACTGGTGCAGAGCAAAGACAATGCTTCAAATCGTCGAACACCTTCTGTTGAGATTCAGAGAAAAAGAAGTTTTCTTTCGCTCCTCCCTTGGTGACTTGACTACAGGGACAAGTGATATGAGAGAATCCCAACACAAACCTGTGGTAGAAATTGGCAAGACCCAAAATGTTGCGGATCTCTGTTAGGGTTGTTGGGGCTGGCCAATCCCAAATGACTTGGATCTTGGCTGGATCCACATGCACCCCCCACTCATCAATAATGTATCCCAGATATTGAACCTGGGACATGCCAAAAGTGCACTTCTCCAAATTGGCACACAACTTGTGTTGACGCATTGTTTGGAGGACTTGTCGGATGTGGTGGAGGTGCTCTTCCCAAGTCTGGCTGGAGAAGAGAATGTCATCCAAGTACACCACTACAAATGAGATGGTGAATGATCGCAAGATGTCATCCATTAGTCTCATGAAGGTTGCAAGGGAATTCGACAACCCGAAAGGCATGACCAACCATTCGAAAAGGCCCTCCTTGGATTTGAAGGCAGTCTTCCACATATCAGAGTGTTCGATTGGTACCTTGTGATTCCCAAACTTCAAGTCGATATTGCTAAAATATTTCGCCCCCTTGAGTTTGTCCAGAAGGTCATCAATCTATGGGATTGGGTACCTATTCCAGACAGTGATCTTGTTCAGTGCCTGATAGTCAATGCAGAGTCTCCAAGTCCCATCCTTCTTCTGCACCAGCAGGATCGAGCTCCCACAGGGCGATGAATTCGGTCGGATGTGACCTTTCTGCAACAGCTCCTGAATCTACCTCTTGATTTCGTCATTCACCATAACAAAGCGTCGATAGATCAATCCATTGGGAAACGGCGCACCTGGGGTCAGATCGATGAGGTGCTTGACCTGATAGTGTAGAGGCACCCCTGTGGGGGAGGTGAAGATGTCCTCGAACTCCTCCACGACCTTATCCATCTGTTGTTGTCGTGCAGAGGGGCCCTGTCTAGAGGTCGTGGTTGTAGTCTTCTTCTTTCCCTGAGGGCGGATCATCAGGAAAACAAATTTCCTGGTTTTGGCAATGAGCTTACTGCATTCTTTTGCAGTAACCAAAGAGATGGCTATAGGCGGTGCTATTTCCGGTATCCTGTACAGCTTATTGCCCAAAGTAATAATAACAGCACGAGGCCTGGACTCATAAACAACATGTCACTTCCACAAGTATGGGTTTCCTAATAATACATCAGAAACATCAACAGGAGCAATACCACATAATACCTCATCGTTGAAGGGCTTGATGTTGTAGGGAAGGTGACACTGTTGGCTTACGCAGCGGTCCCGTCCTTGGTGCAGCCACCCGATGGTGTATGGTTATGGGTGTGTTGTGGTCAACAAGCCCAGTCGTTTCACGACCTCTACTGAGATGAGGTTCTTCTGGCTCCCACTGTTGGCAATAAACTACAACGGGGAACCCTTTACCCACATCTGGGAATGGAAGAGGCGCTCCGCCTCCTCTGGATTTTTTGGATCCTTCTTCTAGATCTTCGTGGTGGAAACGGTGGCATTGGGCTACGCATCGATAATCTGCTTCCCCCTGTCATTCCCCTTGTCGGGTTCTGATTCAAAGTCGAACCCTACATCTGATTCAGAAGCCTTCAACTCAGCTACTAGTGACTACTTGGCCCAACACTCACTTGTGTTCTGACTGGAGCTCTTATGGAACTCACACCACTTCCTCGTGTCCTTTTTTGGCTTCTTGATGTTGTTCTTTGCTTGCAGCTTTGGCAGGTTGTCATGGGCCGCCCCGCCTTGGCTTGGTCCTTTGTTCGGCGGTTTGGGGGTACCTTTCCCTTTCTTCTGATTTGCAGACCCAAAGTCTCGCTTCTTCTATTTGAACTTCTGCTCAATCTTGGCAGCATACCGATATGTCGCACCAAGCGAGGAGATGTTGAGGAACTCCATTTCCTCCTGAATGTATCTATGAAGACAACTGTGGTACTTTAACACCAAATGTTTCTCTGAATCTTTGATAACCAACTTTGTGCATAGGGTATGGAACAGATTCGTCAGCTCATGCACATCTTGGTATCTTTGTTGCCGTAGCATAGTCCATTGTACGTATTTGTCCTCATAGCTCCCCATGAGATAATATTGTTCCTTGATGGCGTCTCGAAAAGAATTCCAAGTGGGTTCGACTGAGAACAGAGAGGGTTCCCCCTCACTCTGTTGCTCCCAGTAGGTTTCCCACCAGTCCTTGACATGGGGGGCGGCTTTAAGGAGTGCAAAAATAAGCCTTTCTCAGTCGGAAAAGTCATGAACCGAGAAATATCCTTCTAGCAGATTCAACCATCTATCAACACCATCGGCATCTATTTGGCCCTCAAATATGGGAATGTCAAAGTTTACTTGTACCTTAAAAGGATTGGCGCCTCCAGAGTGGTTGTTGGATGTAGATGTGTTGCCTGTGGGTAGTCATTGAAGGATCTGGGAAAAGTTGTCCATCATCGCGTTCCTTTGTTTCTCGAGGGCCTCCTCGAGCAATAATTTGATAGGATCTCCTGCTCCCTCATCTTTCTTTTCTTCCCCCATGGGCGATCGTCGGGGTTTGCGAGGCTGATATTGCAACGGTTCAACCAGATTAATCCCTAACTCCTTATACCCTGATCTCGTTGGAGACATGCAAAGAAGGATCGAGAAAGAGAAGACTGCTCTGATACCACTGATCCGGATTTATGCAGGGACATAATGAAATACAGAAATACACATAAACACAGATATGCAGCGGAAGTAAAACTTCATTTCATTAACAACAAATGACTGAAATATGCTTACAGACAGAATGGAAATAAAATAGCTTGGGCGTTGGTAGCTTATCTTTGAGAAGAGATGTGGCGGCTTCTGGCCTATGAACTCTATGTTACAATGAGGCTCGAAGGCCTATATATTATTGAGAAACAATGGAAAACCCTAAACATCCAAAAACCTAACCCCAAGGAGATGAAACGCCAAAATATGGGCCCTGTTGGGGTAAATTGGTATATCAATTTCCCTGGGTCATAACTTTGGCATACTATCTTCGTTTGACGCACATGATACATCGCTAGAAATATCTATCCGAGGACTACACTGTTGACATTGAATATTGAGTTTGAAATAAAGTTATCTTTTTCAAGGCATTCATGCCCAAAAAACGTCGTTTAGGGCCTCAAAACGGTTCTGAAAGTTCAAGACCCGAAAAACTGCTAAAAATAGTAAATTGTGCTACAATTAAGGAAACTGAAAAACTGAAAGAAACAATGGTGTGAGTCCAAGTGGAATAGGCGGGTGGCCACCAATATCCACCTAAATCGTTCCTCCTCCCTTAGGAAGCAATGGTTCCCATTGTGTTGAGTTCGTCCATGAGATGAGGAAACCTCTACTGAACTTGGTCCCTGGTGAGCCACTTTCCTTGGTGAAGGAGTTAGCCTGCTTTGACAACTCGATATAGATGGATCCTCTGCTGGCGGGTGTTCTTGATCTGTAGGTCCATAATCCAATCAGTTGTGTCTTGTTCCATGCAATATGGGTTTAACTCTGTTGGTGTGAGTTGTTCTGCCATGTCGGATGTGTCCAGTAGAGGTGGAAAGTAGGGTCGAAGGCGGTCGACATTGAACACTGGGTGCAAACCAAGGAATGGTGGAATACTAAGATCAAATTCATTGTCTCCTATAGCCTTGGTGATTTTTTATGGCCCATATCGGAGTCGGCGAATCTTGCGGTAGGGTCCAGCGAGGTGCTCCTTTTGCAAATGTAGCCACACTTTGTCGCCCACCTGGAAGTTGTGTGGCACCCGATGTTGATCATGTCGTTGCTTGTACTTAGCATTGGCTCTGTCCAAGATGTCATGAACCTATTGGCAGATGTGTTGAATGTTCTCAATGAAGTTGTTTGCCTTATCAACCTTAGACTGGACATGGGTTGATTCTGCCTAAGTAGCCGCAAATGCCATGGCTACGTTAATGGGACATAGTGGCTGGAATCCCAAGCCCACCTGAAAGGGGTTGTGGTTGGTTGAGCTGTGGAGATCCTGGTTGTAGTTGTTTTGTACATAGGGGAGGCTCTCATCCCATGTGCATGGATGCTTTGAGTTGTACATGCACAGAATGTGTACAATCATCCAGTTGACGACCTCTGTCTGGCCATCAGTTTGAGGATGGAAAGTTGTGGACTTGGTGATCTTGGTGTCCAGCATCGACCAGTGGTTGGACCAAAATGTACTGAGGAACCTATTGTCCTGATCTGATATGATAGACTGTAGGATCCCAAAGTGTACCCACACTCACTCAAAGAAGATTTTAGCAGTGGCTTCTGCTGTGATATTCTTCTTGCAGGCCATCATAATGGACATCTTCGAGAATCTGTTGACGACCACAAAAACACAATCATTGCCATGCTTAGTAGAAGGAAGGCCTGACATGTAATCCATGGAGATGGATTCCCAAGGTCGACTAGGGCTGGGCAGTGGAGTATAGAGGCCTTACTTCTTGATGGTCGGTTTTGCAATGGCGCAAGCAGTGCAGGACTTAATGTACTTCCCGACATCCTGTCGAAGGTTCGACCAATAGAAATACTTTTGCAATACTGCCACGGTTTTCTCGACCCCGAAATGCCCAGCGACCCAACTGTAGTGCGCCTCCCAAATCATCTTGGCACGCTCGCTTGAAGGAACACAAAGATGTCCCAGGTGACATAGCAAGGCATCCTGGATGTGAAAATTAGGAACTTGCTTACCCTCCAAGAGCGTATTGTATGTGTGGCCAAATTCTGGATCACTTTTGTAGAGAAGCGGCCAATCAGAAGTCTCATGCCCACAAGAGTTGAGCACCATGATTAGCGCCATGATAGGGGGTCGGCTGAGGTAGTCTGCAACATTATTGGTGGTTCCTTTCTTGTACTTAATGTTCAAATGAAACTGTTGCAAGTATGTGGACCACTTCTGATGACGATCGTTTTGCAACTTCCCTTGTGTCTGTATGAACTACAAGGGTCGGTGGCCTGTGTGGATGACCGTTTCCTTTCCCAAAATGTAATGCTTCCATTGTCGGTAAGCTTGCACAATGGAATACATCTCCTTGTACCAAGTGGGATACTTCCGGACAACGTCGGAAAGCTTCTCACTGTGATATGTCACCGAATGCCCTTGTTGAGTAAGGACTGCCCCAATAACATAGTCGGAGGCATCTGTCTCAATCTCAAATGGTTGTTGCAAGCAGGGATGATTTTAAGGATGGAAATTTATTTTAAAATGTATAAACCTTGGCGAATCTTACTAATCCTTCATATTCCAACTATAAATGTTTCGCAATATTTTTGTAAAAATATTCAAATTTCTAAGGTTTTTATATAGTTTTTATAAATTTTTGGTGATTTTTAAGGTAAAATAATTTTATGCTATAGAATTTGGGCGAATTATTTTTAAAATAACGAATCTTTTTTTTGGAAAAACCATGGAAAACTAGCCTATGAGCGAAATTTAGCCCCTAAAATCATCCCTGGAACTTGCAAGTCTGGTAATGTGAACATTGGTGCAAAGTAGAGACAATGCTTCAAATCGTCGAACGCCTTATGTTGAGATTCAAACCAAAATAATTTTTATTTCGCTCCTCCCTTGGTGACTTGACTCAAGGGCCAAGTGATATGAGAGAATCCCAACACAAACCTGAGGTACAAATTGGCAAGACCCAAAAAGCTGCGGAGCTCTATTAGGGTGGTTGGGGCTGGCCAATCCCAAATGACTTGGATCTTGGCTCGATCCATATGCACCCCCCGCTCATCAATAATGTATCCCAGATACTAAACATGGGTCATGCCAAAAGAGCACTTCTCCAAATTGGCACACAACTTGTGTTGTCGTAGTGTTTGGAGGACTTATTGGATGTAGTGGAGGTGCTCTTCCCAAGTCTAGTTGAAGATTAGAATGTCATCCAAGTACACCACTACAAATGAGCTGGTGAATGGTCACAAGATATCGTCCATTAGTCTGATGAAGGTTGCAGGGGAATTCGTCAACCCTAAAGGCATGACTAGCCATTCAAAAACGCCCTCCTTGGATTTGAAGGCAGTCTTCCACATATCAGAGTGTTTGATTAGTACCTAGTGATACCCAGACTTCAAGTCGATATTGTTGAAATATTTCGCCCCCTTGAGTTGGTCCAGAAGTTCATCAATCCATGGGATCGGGTACCTACTCCAGACAGTGATCTTGTTCAGTGCATGATAGTCAATGCAGAGTCTCCAAGTCCCATCCTTCTTCTGCACCAGCACGATCGAGCTTCCACAGGGCGATGAACTCGGTCGGATGTGACCTTTCTGAAACACCTTCTGAGTCTGCCTCTTGATTTCATCATTCTCCATAACAGAGTGTTGATAGATCAGTCCATTGGGAAGTGGTGCACCTGGGGTCAGATCGATGGGGTGCTTTACCTGACAGTGTAGAGGCACCCTTGCGGGGGAGGTGAAGATGTCCTCGTACTCCTCCATGACCTTATCCATCAATTGTTGTCATGCAAAGGGGCCTTGTCTGGAGGTCAAGGCCGCATTCTTCTTCTTTACCTGAGGGAGGATCATCAAGAAAACAAATTTCCTGGTTTTGGCAATGATCTTACTGCATTGTTTTGCAGTAACCAAAGAGATGGTTGTAGGCGATGCTATTTATGGTATCCTGTACATATTATTGCCCAAAGTAAAAATTAACAACACGAGGCTTGGACTCATACATAGCATGTTGCTTCCACAAGTATGGTTGGCCTAATAATACATCAGAAACATCAAGAGGAGCAATGTCACATAATACCTCATCCGTGAAGGGCTTGATGATGTAGGGAAGGTGACACTGTTGGCTTACACGGAGGTCTCGTCCTTGGTGCAACCACCCGATGGTGTATGGTTGTGGGTGTGATGTGGTCAGCAAGCCCAGCCATTTCACGACCTCTACTGAGATGAGGTTCTTCTGTCTCCTGCTGTCAACAATGAACTGCAACATGGAACACTTTACCCACATATGGGAATGAAAGAGGCGTTCCGCCTCCTCTAGATCTTTTGGTTCCTTATTTTGGATCTTCGTGGTGGCAATGGTGACATTGGGCTCTGCATCAATAATCTTCTTCCCCCTGTCATTGCCCTTTTTGGGTTCTGATTCAGAGTCAAAGCCTACATTCGATTCAGAAGCCTCCAACTCGACTACCAATAACTGTTTGGCCCGACACTCACTTGTGTTGTGAGTGGAGCTCTTATGGAACTCACACCACTTCCTTGTTTCCTTTTTTGGCTTCCTGATGTTGTTCTTTGCTTGCGGCTTTGGCGAGATGTCCTGGTCTGCCCCGCCTTGGCTTGGTCCTTTTTTCAGTAGTTTGGGGGTACCTTTCCCTTGCTTCTGATTCGCAGACCCAAAGTCTCGCTTCTTCTGTTTGAACTACTGCTCAATCTTGGCAGCATACCGGTATATCACACCAAGCGAGGAGATGTTGAGGAACTCCATTTCCTCCTAAATGTATCTATGAAGACAACTGTGGTACTTTAACACCAAATGTTTCTCTGAATCTTTGATACCTAACTTTGTGCGTAGGATATGGAACAGATTCGTCAGCTCATGCACATCTTGGTCTCTTTGTTGCCGCAACGTAGTCCATTGTATGTATTTGTCCTCATAGCTCCCCACAGGATAATATTGTTCCTTAATGGCATCTCAGAAAGAATTCCAAGTGGGTGTGACCGAGAACAGAGAGAGTTCCCCCTCGCTCTGTTTCTCCCAGTAGGTTTCCCACCAGTCCCTGACACAGGGGGCGGCTTTAAGGAGTGCAAAAATAATCCTTTCTCAGTCGGAAAAGTCATGAACCGAGAAATATCCTTCTAGCAGATTCAACCATCTATCAATGACATCTACATCTATTTGGCCCTCAAATATGGGAATGTCAAAGTTTACTTGTACCTTAAAAGGAGTGGCGCCTCCACAGTGGCTGTTGGATGTAGATGCACTGCCAATGGGCAGTTGTTGAAGGATCTTGGCAAAGTTATCCATCATCGCGTTCCTATGTTTCTCAAGGGCCTCCTCGAGAAATAATTTGATAGGATCTCATGCTCCCTCATCTTTCTTTTCTTTCCCCATGGCTGGTCTTCGGGGTTTGCGAGGCTGATCTTGCAATGGTTCAACCAGATCGAGCCCTAACTCCTTATACCCCGATCTCGTTGGGGACATGCAAATAAGGGTCGAGAAAGAGCAGACTGCTCTGATACCACTGATACAGATTTATGCAGGAACACAATGAAATACAGAAATACACATAAAAACATATATGCAACGGAAGTAAAACTTCATTTCATTAACAACAAATGACTGAAATATGCTTACAGACAGAATGGAAATAAAATAGCTCGGGCGCTGGTAGCTTATCTCTGAGAAGAGTTGTGGTGGATACTGGCCTATGAACTCTATGTTAAAATGAGTCTCGAAGGCCTATATATTATTAAAAAACAATGGAAAACCCTAAACATCCAAAAACCTAACCCTATGGGATGAAACGCCAGAATATGGGCCCTGTTGGGGTAAATTGTACAACAATTTCTCGGGCTCGTAACTTTGGCATACTATCTCCGTTTGACGCATATGATACATCGTTAGAAATATCTATCCGAGGACTACACTGCTAACAGTGAACATCAAGGCCGAAATGGACTCGTACTCATCGTGGCATTCATGCCCAAAAAACGTCGTTTAGGGCCTCAAAACGGCTCCGGAAGTTCAGGACCCGAAAAACTGCTAAAAATAGTAAATTGTGCTACAATTAAGTAAACTGAAAAACCGAAAGAAACAATGGTGTGAGTCCAAGTGGAATAGGCAGGTGGCCATCAATATCCACCTGGATCATTCCTCCCCCCTTAGGAAGCAATGGTCCCCATTGCGTTGAGTTCCTCCATGAGATAAGGAAACTTCTGCTGAACTTGGTCCCTGGTGAGCCACTTTCCCTGGTGAAGGAATTGGCCTGCTTTAACAACTCGATATAGTTGGATCCTTTGTTGGCAAGTGTTATTGATCTGTGTGTACATAATCCGATCAGTTGTGGCTTGTTCCATGCAATCTGGGTTTAACTTTGTTGGTGTGAGTTATTCTGCCATGTCGGATGTTTCCAGTAGAGGCGGAAAGTAGGATCAAAGGCGGTCAACATTGAACATTGGGTGCAGACCAAGGAATGGTGGAATACTGAGCTCAAAGGCATTGTCCCCTGTAGCCTTAGTGATGGTTTATGGCCCATATCGTAGCGGGTGAATCTTGCGGTAGGGTCCAACAAGGCGCTCCTTTTGCAATAGTAGGCACACTTTGTTGCCCACCTGGAAGTTGTGTGGCACCCGATGTTGATCATGTCGCCGCTTGTACTTATCATTGGCTCTGTCCAAGATGTCATGAACTTGTTGGCAGATGTGCTGAATGTGCTCAATGAAGTTGTTTGCCTTGTCAGCCTCAGTTTGGACATGGGTTGAATCTGCCTGAGTAGTCACAAATGGCATGGCTACGTCAATGGCACATACTGGCTGGAATCCCAAGCCCACCTGAAAGGGGTTGTGGCTGGTTCAGCTATGGAGAGCCCGGTTGTAGCTATGTTGTACATAGGGGAGGCTCTCATCCCATGTGCATGGATGCTTTGAGTTGTACATGCACAGAATGTGTACAATCATCCAGTTGACGACCTATGTCTGGCCATCACTTCGTGGATGGAAAGATGTGGACTTGGTGAGCTTGGTGTCCAGCATCGACCAGAGGCTAGACCAAAATGTATTGAGTAACCTGTTGTCCCGATCTGAGATGATAGACTGTGGGATCTCAAAATGTACCCACACTCACTCAAAGAAGATTTTAGCAGTGGCTTCTGTTGTGATATTCTTCTTGCAGGCCATCATAATGGACATCTTCGAGAATCTGTCGACGACCACAAAAACACAGTCATTGCCATGCTTAGTATAAGGAAGGCCCAATGTGTAATCTATGGAGATGGATTCCCAAGGTCGACTAGGGGTGGGTAGCGGAGTATAGAGGCCTTTCTTCTGGATGGTTAGTTTGGCAATGGCGCAAGCCGTGCAGGATTTGATGTAATTCTCGACATCCTTTTGAAGGTTCGGCCAATAGAAATACTTTTGCAGTACTTCCATGGTTTTCTCGACACCGAAATGCCCAGCGACCCGACTGTAGTGCACCTCCCAAATCATCTTGGCATGCTCGCTTGAAGGAACACAAAGATGTCCCAGGTGACATAGCATATCATCCTGGAGGTGAAAATTAGGAGCTTTCTTACCCTCCAAGAGCGTATTGTATGTGTGGCCGAATTCTATATCACTTTTGTAGAGAAGCGACCAATTGGAAGTCTCGTGCCCACAAGAGTTGAGCATTGTAGTTAGCGCCATGATAGGGGGTCGGTTGAGGCAGTCTGTAACATTATTGTTGCTTCCTTTCTTGTACTTAATGTTCAAATGAAACTTTTGCAGGTATGTGGACCACTTCTGATGGCGATTGTTCTGCAACTTTCGTTGTGTCTGTATGAACTTCAAGGGTCGGTGGTCTGTGTGGTTGACTGTTTCCTTACAAAAATGTAATGCTTCCATTGTCGGCAAGCCTGCACAATGGAATACATCTCCTTGTCATAAGTGGGATAAAAACTGAAAAGTGTCGGAAAGTGTCTCACTGTGATTTGCCACTAGATGCCCCTATTGAGTAAGGACTACCCCAATAGCATAATTGGAGGCATCTGTCTCGATCTCAAATGGTTGTTGCAAGTCTGGTAATGTGAGCACTGGTGCATAACAGAGACGATGCTTCAAATCATCAAATGCCTTCTTTTGAGATTCATACCAAAATAATTTTGCTTTCTCTCCTCCCTTGGTGACTTGACGTAAGGACCAAGTGATATGAGAGAATCCCAACACAAACCTGAGGTAGAAATTGGCAAGACCCAAAAAGATGTGGAGCTCTGTTAGGGTGGTTGGGGCTGGCCAATCCTGAATGACTTGGAACTTAAATAGATCCACATGCACCCCCCGCTCATCAATAATGTATCCCAGATACTGAACATGGGTCGTGCCAAAAGTGCACTTCTCCAAATTGGCACACAACTTGTGTTGTCGTAGTGTTTGGAGGACTTGTCGGATGTGGTGGAGGTGCTCTTCCCAATCTGGCTGAAGATCAGAATGTCATCCAAGTACACCACTACAAATGAGTTGGTGAATGGTCACAAGATGTCTTCCATTAGTCTCATGAAGGTTGCAGGGGCATTTGTCAACCCGAAAGGCATGACCAGCCATTCAAAAAGGCCCTCCTTAGATTTGAAGGCAGTCTTCCACACATCAGAGGGTTCGATTGGTACCTGGTGATACCCAGACTTCAAGTTGATCTTGCTGAAATATTTCGCCCCCTTGAGCTGGTCCAGAAGGTCGTCAATCCATAGGATTGGGTACCTATTCCGGACAGTGATCTTGTTCAGTGCCCGATAGTTAATGCAGAGTCTCTAAGTCCCATCCTTCTTCTGCACCAGCATGATCGAGCTCCCACAGGGTGATGAACTTGACCGAATGTGACCTTTCTACAACATCTCCTGAATCTGCCTCTTGATTTCGTCATTCTCCAGAACAAAGAGTCGATACATCGGTCCATTTGGCAACGACGCACCTGGGGTCAAATCGATGGGGCACTTGACCTGACAGTGTAGAGGCACCCTTGCAGGGGAGGTGAAGATGTCCTCGTACTCCTCCACGACCTTATCCATCTGTTGTTGTCGTGCAGAGGGGCCCTGTCTAGAGGTCGTGGTCGCAGTCTTCTTCTTTCCCTGAGGGCGGATCATCAGGAAAACAAATTTCATGGTTTTGGCAATGAGCTTACTACATTGTTTTGCAGTAACCAAACAGATGGTTGTAGGCGGTGCTATTTCCAGTATCCTGTAAAGCTTATTGCCCAAAGTAATAATAACAGCACGAGGCATGGACTCATACAAAGTATGTCGCTTCCACAAGTATGGTTGGCTTAATAATACATCAGAAACATCAAGAGGAGCAATGTCACATAATACCTCATCCATGAAGGGCTTGATGTTGTAGGGAAGGCGACATTATTGGCTTACGCGGAGGTCTCGTCCTTGGTGCAACCACCCAATGGTGTATGGTTGTGGGTGTGTTATGGTCGGCAAGCCCAGCCGTTTCACGACCTCTACTAAGATGAGGTTCTTCTGGCTCCCGCTGTCGACAATGAACTGCAATGGGGAACCCTTTACCCATATCTAGGAATGGAAGAGGTGCTCCGCCTCCTCTAGATCTTCTGGTTCCTTCTTCTGGATCTTCGTGGTGGCAAGGGTGGCATTGGGCTTCACATCGATAATCTGCTTCCCCCTGTCATTCCCCTTGTTGGGTTCTGATTCAGAGTCAGAGCCTGCATCTGATTCAGAAGCCTTCAACTCGGCTACCAGTAACTGCTTGGCCCGACACTCACTTGTGTTGTGAGTGGAGCTCTTATGGAACTCACACCACTTCCCCATGTCCTTTTTTGGCTTCGTGATGTTGTTCTTTGCTTGCAGCTTTGGTAGGTTGTCCTGGGCCACCCCACCTTGGCTTGGTCCTTTGTTCAGGATTTTGGGGGTACCTTTCCCTTGCTTCTGATTCGCAGACCCAAAGTCTCACTTCCTTTGTTTGAACTTCTGCTCAATCTTGGCAGCATACCAGTATGTCGCACCAAGCGAGGAGATGTTGAGGAACTCCATTTCTTCCTGAATATATCTATGAAGACAACTGCAGTACTTTAACACCAAAATTTTCTCCGAATATTTGATACCCAACTTTGTGCCTAGGGTATGGAACAGATTCGTCAGCTCATGCACATCTTGGTCTCTTTGTTGCCGCAGCGTAGTCCATTGTATGTATTTGTCCTCATAGCTCCCCATGAGATAATATTGTTCCTTGATGGCATCTCGGAAAGAATTCCAAGTGGGTGTGACCGAGAAAAAAGAGGGTTCACCCTCGCTCTGATGCTCCCAGTAGGTTTCCCACCAATCCTTGACATGGGGGCGGCTTTAAGGAGTGCAAAAATAATCCTTTCTTGGTCGAAAAAGTCATGAACCGAGAAATATCCTTCTAGCAGATTCAACCATCTATCAACGCCATCTGCGTCTATTTTTCCCTCAAATATGGGAATGTCAAAGTTTACTTGTACCTTAAAAGGAGTGTCACCTCCAGAGTGGTTGTTGGATGTAGATGCACTGCCAGTGGGTAGTCGTTGAAGGATCTGGGAAAAGTTGTCCATCATTGCCTTCCTTTGTTTCTCGAGGGCCTCCTCGAGCAATAATTTGAAAGGATCTCATGCTCCCTCACCTTTATTTTCTTCCCCCATGGGCGGTCATCGGGGTTTGCGAGGCTGATCTTGCAACAGTTCAACCAGATCGAGCCCTAACTCCTTATACCTCGATCTCGTTGTGGACATGAAAAGAAGGATCAAGAAAGAGCAGACTGCTCTGATACCATTGATCTAGATTTATGTAGGAACACAATGAAATATAGAAATACACATAAACGTGGAGATGCAGCGGAATTAAAACTTCATTTCATTAACAACAAATGACTGAAATATGCTTACAGATAGAATGGAAATAAAATAGCTCGGGCATTGGTAGCTTATCTCTGAGAAGAGATGTGGCGGCTACTGGCCTATTAAATCTGTGTTACAATGAGGCTCAAAGGCCTATATATTATTGAGAAACAATGGAAAAACCTAAACATCCAAAAACCTAACCCTAGGAAATGAAATGCCAGAATATGGGCCATGTTGGGGTAAATTGGCACATCAATTTCCCGGCGTCGTAACTTTTGCATACTATCTCCATTTGACGCACATGATACATCGCTAGAAATATCTATCCGAGGAATACATTGTTGACAACGAATATCAAGTTTGGAAAGGAGTCATATTCGCCAGAGCATTCATGCCCAAAAAACGTCGTTTAGGGCCTCAAAACGGCTCTGGAAGTCTAGGACCCAAAAAACTGCTAAAAATAGTAAATTGTGCTACAATTAAGGAAACTGGAAAACTGAAAGAAACAATGGTGTGGGTCCAAGTGGAATAGGTGGTTGGCCACCAATATCCACCTAGATCACCTTTCTATCTTGCAGAACATCTTCTTCCTCTGAGAAGCTTGTAGGATGCACGCCATGAATAGGTTCAAAAATGAAATACCTTGAATACTCGGTCTTTGTACTCAGCAAATTTATAGTGTTATTTATTTGCGTTGTTTCTTATGTTTGGTTCACTGTTCACTGTAAGTTTGTTTTCTTGTCATCTTTTGTGGCGACTAGGGGGGATTGAATTTGACAAGAAGAAGGTTGAAGGATACATTCCAGGATTGGTACGCAGTTATGCACTTGTAGTTTTCTATTTGTCTTTTTTTTGTTTTTCGTTTTTTTTTTTTTTCCTTTTCTCTATTTTCATATAAACTTAAAATAGCTAAGAAACAACTTGAAAATCACAGTTTAAGATATGAAACGAGTAATAGATGTTGAGTCCTATGAAATAGATACAGACTCCATTATACATGACAACATCGACAAGGTGTTGCATAGCAATGGGCTTTTTAGATTGGATGCATTCTTGTATATTGTAGGAGATTGCCTTTTCGATGCATTTAAGGTTCTATTGCATTTCCGTTATTCCTCGACCGACCTGCGCAATGGATTGATAGATTATTTCTTGGGCTATTTTAAAAATGGCGACGTTGAGGCATTGGAGTCATATGAATACGAATTGACATCTGATTTTCTTTAACAGTTGCATGGAATACATGATGTCACTATGTATTTTTCAAAGATGTGGTTGTTTGCATCAACAATTCTGCTTGCACATGAGAGGGGACTTTGGGGAGATACATTTTGTATACGATGGTTGTCTAAGTGTCTCAATATATCAATTGGAATATGGTCATTGACAAGAAAAACAAGATATCTACTATTCAACAAAACTACATCTAGCGATCCATACTGCATCTCGTTCCATGATGCCAATCCTGTCAGAGGTCATTATGAACCACTATTGTATAGAAAATTATCCATATGCAATCTTGGAGGACCTCATATTTATTTGTCCCTCATTTTCAAATACCTTGAATCGCAATGGAAATGGATTATGCATCGTATAGACTGTCATAGCTTGCAAACAACGACAATTGTTGCATCTAGCTGTGGAGATAGTATGTTCAATGCAATTTGTTGTTTGGTAGAAACATAGTTCGATGTGCAGTCGCTGCAGCTTTACATTGTACAATCCTTTTGGAATGAAATTATAGGCGGCAGCCAAGAGGCTCTTAGCTACTTGCATCAACACCTTTCGCCATATCTCCTAGAAACTATGTCGGTAATTGGAAGTTGGCAAGAATACCTTGTAAACATGGCACTGCCATATGAAAAAGGAAATGTAGAGGGTGGCAGATTTTGTTTGCAATGGCTATCTATCATATTCAGAGTAAACATCCAAGTCTGGTCAGCCCTGCTAGATGGCACTATCCATTCTTGGTCTATTGATTCAAATTACGATCAAACAATTGACATCATCTCATTGAAAATAGATATGACATGTATCCATTATCAACCTTTGATGGGACATATCACTGGTTCAAGGTCCATTGTCCATGCCACCCAAACCGCATCGAATCTGCATACGTGTAACATGCTATTTAATGAGAATGAAACACCTCCCAATTGCAATGAGGCCATACAGGGCTTAAAAAAAAAGTAGACTAACTTATCACAACTTGAAAATTTTCATGCGTGAAATTCGTCCCAGTTGTGATGAGGCCATACATGGATTAAACAAAAAGCGTAGACTAAGTTATCACAACTTGAAAAAGGTCATATGTGAGAGAAAAAAATACATTGGTAGTATAGGAAATACTGTGGGTTCAAGGTCCAGTTTCAATGCTAGCCAAACCACATCGAATTTGCGTAAGTGTCGCATGCTATTTAATCATAATGAAACTCATCCCAGATGCCATGAGTTCATCCTTCCCTTGAACAAGAAACGTAGACTAAGTTATCACAACTTGAAAAAGGTCATACGCGAGAGAACAAAATGCATTACTACACTTCCTTCTAGAGAGAAACTGACATATCGCAACCTAAAAAAAAAATCCATGCACAACACAACAGAAACAGGTACGGTCGCATATCCCACAATGGTCATGGCACTGTCCAAGAGGAAAAAATCACATTTCATGGGCTAGAACCAACACTGTGCACTGCTACCAATGAAAACCAACAAACACTTTCTACGCATACTTCCCTACAGAAGAAATATGCAAGACATACCTACATGAAACAAATCAAAGACACTCCTTCCATTGCATGTGGAATTTGCAATCAATTGAATTTCACAAAAAACACTAAGTCTTTCATGCCTGATTTGGAAGCAGAATACCTCCGCTTGACACTAAATGATAAAACATTTTCCAGTGGCAAAATTTGTCTTCCATGCAAACGGTTGCTTGAAAATGGAAAATTGTTAAAGTTTGCAACACCTGACAAATAAGATGTAATACACCACTACCATATGTAAGTGCACTTACATAACTTGAAGAGAGACTTGTGTCTCTGCGAATTGCATTTGCACAAATCAAACTCTGGGGCTATAAACGACCCCAGACGAGCTTAACATGATCAATTATTAATGTGCATGTCCAACTAGATGTTGTGCAAAAATCATTGCCACGATTCATTAGTGATACAATGACAATTGTTGTGGCTCTCAAAAGACGTTTGCAATACAAAAATGCATATCAGACAGGCAAAGTGCGTGTGCATGTTGTCATGAAAGCATTAAAAGAATTATGTTCCAAGGCCCTGTACAAAGCACAAAACATTTGTATAAATGAGAACTGGAACATTGTTCTTGGAGAAGAGGATGGCAGCTCTGCACAGACTCTCGAAACTTCTGGTGAATTTGATACAAGTGATGAATCAAAGAATGAAACACCTGTTGAGACATTGGTGCATGGATTCACTAATTCACAACGTATTCGTGACTTGCAAGACAAGATTGTCGAAATTTCTCTTACTGAGGGGAAACGTCGACTTGGAATATTCAAGGACAAATTCATTGAGGAAATGAACTTTCCAACACTCTTCTATGGAGATCCACATCCCAGTGACATTACAGAACGATTCAATTACCATAAAATAGTTTGATGGGAGTTGTTGCATTCAAGCGGTGACTTCTCCTGTCACATAACAAATTTGTTTTTCAAAACAATACGCATAATAATAGAGCAAGTGTTGTATTACATGTGGGTGCGAATAAGAAAAGGCCAATTACAAGGAAGAAAGTTGTTGGCCAAGGATGTCAAGTACAAAGTAAACCTAGAAAAAATACTGAAATTTGATATTGGATACATAGATTTCAAAAACATTCGCATCTCTCCTGATTATTTGCAACAAAACAAGAAAACTATTTTTGCGATGATCCGAAAATTGGGACCACCAACATTTTTCATCACATTTACAAGTGCAGAGCATTGCAGGGATCCATTGGTGGCTACAGTATTTGCCTTGCATAGGAACAAGAAACATAAAAAACAAACCGATACACTGGAAAATAATGACATTGACTACCTCATAAGAAAAGGCCCAGTGACATGTACTCGCTACTATAGACATAGAATAAATGCTTTGAGACAATTGATATGCCATGATGAAACATTTTTCGAAAAAATATCAAACCATTTTTTTGTGACTAAATTCCAGAATAGGGGGAATGAACATGACCATGCACTGTTGTGGATAGAGGGTGCATTGGTCTATGGAGGTGACAAAAATTCACAGATCGAGTAGTTTGTGGACAAATACATAACATGCAACACAGATCATTTGGATCCAGAACTTGCCAAAGTTCATAGACATTATCATACAAAAAGTTGTAGAAAACGAAAAAACTCACATTGCAGATACAACTTCCCTGTGCCGCCAATGAGAACAATAAGAATCATATAGCCACTTTGTTTAGAGGACAATGTTGTCATTGAGAAATCTAAATCCTTGTTCACATTTCTAGAACAACAAGAGTTTGATGAGTTGATGAGCTTCAATGACTTCTTGACATAGCTAAATCTAACAGAAGATGAGTACATCCAAACCATAAAATGTATGCTTAAACAACCAACGGTTTTCCTTAAACGAAAACTTTCCCATATTTGGAACAACAGTTTCTCCAAGGACATGCCAGTTATGTGGAATGCAAATACATATGCGCAGTACGTCCTCAATGCATATGTTGTAGCATTGTACTGTACCTCGTATATGACAAAGGTTGACAAATCTATGACAAGTGCATTCAGAAGAATACACAAATAACATGAAAGAAGTCATATTGATGCCATACAAATGATACGTACGCTTGGAAAAACATTACTTAATCTTCAACAAATGTCTGCTCAACAAGCAATCCACATTGCACTTTCCCTGCCCCTCAATTGTAGTTCAAGAAAATGTGTCTTCATAAACACATCTCCACTTGAGAAATGCACATTTGTACTTAAACCACCGTGTTTGCTAGAACAAGAGCCTGACAATTCAGAAGATGTGTTATGTCGCTCTATTATTGATTATTACCTCCAGCGTCCATCTCCTATTAAGCATATTCGCTTAACAGAATTCGTATCGCAATACAAAAAAATGGTGCGCCCATATCAAAGAGAAAAAAACCCTCTGTGATACGGCTTGTCAAATACAATAAACACATTGACTATGAAAATTATTGTAGAGAAAAACTACCGTTATACATTATGTTCGATGAAAACGAAAACACATTAAAACATAACTTCCCTACATGGGAAGTTGTGTATGTTGCCTCTGAGACTATAGTGGAAATCAATGAAGCTAGATTTACTTACAATGTTAATCCAACATGGGGTGATCTAGAAAGTGCAGTTAATGAACTAGAAAACCTTGAAAATCTTGATGAGACATTCACAAACCGAAAAACAACCAGAACTCCCTGCGAGTCCTATGACTTGCAAGTAGATTTGCCTTGTCCTCGAGCAGGCATCAATGAAAAACGTATCAATCTTGGTTTTCAAGTCACAAAACATCCTTTCCTTATTGAAAATAATGAATACCACATAATCAGAGGTCTGATGAATCGAGAACAAAAAACAATTCTAAAGGACATTGCACTTAAAAAACACTTGAGCATACACACTCTTCTGCACTTGTTCTTTATAGGTGGAGCAGGAACATGCAAGACATTCACAACGAAATCACTATTCCAAATGCTTATATGAATCTATGATTCAAACAGTTCCTCTGATCCTGTGAAACCAAAGGGCCTAATAGTTGCATACACAGGAAAAGTTACATATAATGCAGGTGGAACAACAGTCCA
Source organism: Picea sitchensis (assembly GCA_010110895.2). Classification (NCBI taxonomy): domain Eukaryota; kingdom Viridiplantae; phylum Streptophyta; class Pinopsida; order Pinales; family Pinaceae; genus Picea; species Picea sitchensis. The sequence goes on from SNQJ01S0002518.1 coordinate 120,080, forward strand.
CTCTGCATTTTTTATGCCTTTTAACAAGTCACAGTTTCTTCCACTTAACAAGGAAATGTTAGATACCTTGTCTAAGCTTTATGAAGAACTGCAACTTGTCTTTATAGATGAGGCATCTTTGATTGGAAGTCGCTTCTTGTATTCCATTGACAACCGACTAAGAAGCATAAACCATGTGCACACGAAATACTTTGGAAACATTGACATGATATTTTGTGGGGATCTTTACCAGACACAGCCCATCCAAGATTCTTTGATATTTGAACAAGCTACAGTTAACATGAAAATAGTGGCGTATGACTTATAGAGGGAGAATATTAAATTCTTTGAATTGCATACTACAATGCGCCAGACAGATGAAACATTTATTGCAATTTTGAATAGAATGCGGACAAACAGCCAAACACATGATGACTTAACATATATCAATTCGAGGTGCTTACGACTTACACCAATAGACCCAACCTTCCCTTACCTATTCTACACAAATAGGGATGTTGCAATGCATAACAGGTACATGCTATCGCTCATGCCTGGCGATGATATCATCATCAATTCAATTGACCTGGAAGAAGACAACCATGGAAATGTGCCACGCCATGAACATACAACCACTTTACCTTTGCATCTTGTCTTGAAATTAGACATATTGGTTTAAATATATGCCTGCAACTATGATTCACAATATGGCTTGGTCAATGGTGCAGATGGAATACTCAAAGGCTATACCAAAACAGAAAAACTTGATGTCCTCTGGATTAAGTTCCATGAACCGCATATAGGCAACCAACAAGAAAACAAGTTGGCTTGTCTATACAATTCAAACACTGCAAGCGATTGGACATCTATCTTGCAAATATCAAAGCCAGTATCGACATCAACAAAGACAAGTTGACTGAAGATTTGAAAATAGTTTCCAATTAAACTTGCATGTGCACATACAGTCCACAGATCACAAGGACTAACACTTGATAGTGTTGCATTTCAGCCTGCTGGAATTCAAATACATGGACTTGTATACACAACACTGTCCCGTGTCAGAAGCATAGACTCCTTGTATTTACTAAGTCCTCTTACAAAAGATAATTTCAAAGTCAAACATAAATTTGATATTGAAATGCAACGCCTCAGGACTACCACAAAATGGCATCTGCAGTATGATTACCAATCCATACAAACAAACTCATATGTATCAATTCTCTTGCTTAACACACGCATCTTACATGCACACATGGATGATATACTCAATGACTATGACACAATGCAATTCGATATTCTATGCTTGTAGGAAACATACATGGCATTATGCATGCAAAACAAACAATTTCCAAATCACAATTGCATATCAAGTTACATTACACATGGGGTGATGATATTGGTGAAAAAACATGTAACAATTTTGGAGCACATACATTTCGAAGAAAAGAATGTTGAGATGGTGCTTGCAAAAGTATTTTTCCATGGAACAGAAATTGCAATATTGAATCTATATGTTGCTCCCCATGCAACATTTTCCAACATACTAAATGTTCTTTCCAATGCATTAGACCATTTCCATCTGAACGAAACTATTGTGATTGTAGGAGGCTTCAATATTGACATGCTACAAAATAATGCCAGAACAAAAGAATTGGAAAACTACATGTGCAAATATAGTCTCCACTTTCTTTTGAACAACACAAGCCATGTACAAAACACGCTTATTGACCATGTATGGTCGAATGTGCCCATTTCTCAAGACATCTTTATCTTAGACACATACTGGTCTGATCACGATACAATTGGTATTGCACTTGAATTATGAGATATACATCAAACATATTGCAAAATCATATTTCTATGTTTCAAAGCATATATGTCTAGCTTGTTGCGGAAAACCAAATTATCCAACTTCTTAGTTTTCCCTGGTTTGTACACATACTGGTCTAATCACCATACAGTTGGTATTGCACTTGAATTATGAAATATACATCAAACATATTGCATAATCATATTTCTATGCTTCAAAGCATATCTGTCTATCTTGTTGCAGAAAATCGAGATATCCAACTTCTCAGTTTTTCCTGGTTTGTAATTGATTTTGGTCACAAAAGTTTTTTACAAAAAATATATATATATACACAAACTTGAATGAACAAAAAAAAAAAAAAGTTACATTCTTCTAACACTAATTGTTACTCTATTCCTTTTATTCTATTTTATTTAGTCTATGTACATAGTACTTGTTTTTTTCTTTACATGTCAACTTATGTTCATGTCCATTTTGTTTTGTACTTTTTTTCATAGAAACAAACAGGGAAACTAGACGTGACAAATAACTCCTAACGAGAAATGTAGAAGAATCCATGAAAAGGTGCATATTTCTACCCGTGTTCCATATCCAATAGTTTTTCATTTACTCTGTTTATATTTGTTGCACTGGTTTGCAACTCTGTTTTTTTTTCTCCTTGGATACTCCATATCTTCCTGTACATTAACTTGTCTTCATGTCAATTCTATTTTCTGTGCTGCTATCTTGAATTAAATAAATTTTTACTCCATCTTTTTTTTCATGTGTTCCTATGTAGCAGCTTGTTTTCATGTCCATTGTATTCTCTATATTGCTACATTGAAAGAAGAACACAATAATTGGGCACAGGGTTGGAGCCTTGTGTGCCAGGTCTGAAAAAGTTGAAGTGCAATGTGTCGCAACAAATACAATGTGTATGCCTGAGACTAAGAGGTATGGTTACAAAAAACTCTGATCTACATACATTGTGCAAGTTATCCAATATAGTTTTAAGAAATTGGCTATTTCATTTGTTTGACAAGTGGAGACAAAAAATTATTCACTAATGTAATTTATTCTATTTGTACACAAACATGGAATGAGGAAGCGGTCGGTCGAACTCGTGATAAATTATAGCATTATACAAATTACTATAAATCTTGATTAAATGTTATAATATTCTATAAATTGCTAAATATCATGTTGTGGTCGATCAGACTCGTGATACATAGGCATGACTATAAATGTGAACATGTGAGTCCGCCAACCCGCACACCGCGTCACATCTATTTTATACTATATTTCTATTTTATTTACTCTATATACATATTCCTTGTTTTTTTCTTTACATGTCAACTTATGTTCATGTCCATTTTGCTTTTGTACTTTTTTCCAGAGAAACAAAAGGAAAATTGGACATTGCAAAGAACTCTCAACCAGAAATGTAGAAGAGTCCATGCAAAGGTGCATATTTATATCCGTGTTCCATATCCAATAGTTTTTCGTTTACTCTGTCTGTATTTGTTGAATTGGTTTGCAGCTCTGGTTTTTTTTTCTCCTTGGATACCCCATATCTTCCTGTACATTAACTTGTCTTCATGTCAATTCTATTTAATGTGTTGCTATCTTGAAATAAATAAATTTGTACTCCATTTTTTTTTCATGTGTTCCTACGTAGCAACTTGCTTTCATGTCCATTGTATTCTTTGTATTGCTACATTGAAACAAGAACACAGTAATTGGGCACAAGGATGGAGCCTTATGTGCCACATATGAAAAAGTTGGAGTGCAATGTGCCGCAACAAATACAATCCTTATGCCTGAGACTAATTGCATGCGTTGTCCAATTTGTCTAGCTTTATGTTTTTCCCATAGTTGATGTGTTTCTATCGCTTGATAATTATCAGACTAAGTGTTGTTTTGTAAGGCATACAGTTCTTTCCTCTCTTTCTTTTTCCTCTTCTATACTTATCCGTTCTCCTTTTTCTTCTTCCCCTCTATTATTTTTTTGTGATTCTACACTTAGTCCCATGTCTATGCTTGTGGGTTCCCAGGATGACGGAGTGACAGATTCCATGTCCATCTATATATTTACATCACGAGTCCGACCGACCGCCGTTCGTTTTCATAGTTGGCGAATTTTATGGCCGCGGGCTCCTGCGTAGGCGCCATTAAACTCTCATGCCCCGTGTTCGCAGTATACATCTTGTGCCTGAAACTTCGATGATCTACAATTCGACCCCGAACTCGAAGCTCCAGGCCTCAGTCTACCTACGATGACTATGTCTGAATGCTTGCATATAAATGTGCCAAGTAATATATTTTCTCTATTGCTTATTGAGATAGATATAAACAACATCTCTTTTATCTTCAACCAGGGTTTGTTCAGCTCCAACTATATTCCATGGATGAAAATATTTTTCCCAGTTCGTTTCCACACTTAGCCAATTTTATGGCCACGGGTTCCCCCCAATGCATTATCGAACTCCCATGCCCCGTGTGTGGATATACATCTTGCACCCAAAACTATGGTTATCTACAATTCGACCCCAGACTCCTCGAACTCGAAAGCCTCACTCTTTATCGAACTCCCATGCCCCGTCTTCGGATATACATCTTGCACCCAAAACTCTGCTTATCTACAATTCGAACCCGCACTCCTCAAACTTGCAAGCCTCACTCTGCCTATGATAACTCCGTATGACTACCCCGCCTTTCCATACTTAAGACCGATTGTTGTTCTGTGACACATAAAGTTCTTTAATCCCTTTGTTTTTCTCTTCTATACTTGTCGCTTTTCCCCTTTTCTTCTTCCCCTCTATTATCCCTTTCTGCTTCTATACATAGTTGCATGTCTATAATCGCGGGTTCTCGGGGTTTCGAACTCAGAAATTTTATATCCATCTATATCTTCACATCATGAGTCCGACCGACTGCTATTCGTTTTCATACTTATTCAATTTTATGCCCACTAGTTCCCAACTAGGCCCTATGGAACTCTCATGCCCCATAGTCGATGTGTTTCTACCACTTGACAATTATCAGACAAAGTGTTTTTCTGTCAAGCATAAACTTCTTCACTCCCTTTCTTTTTCTCCTCTTCTATACTTAGTCACATTTCTATGATAGCGGGTTTCCAGGTTGCAGAATCACAGATTGTATATCCATCTATATCTTGACATCATGAGTCCGACTGACCGCTTTCGTTTCCTTAGCCAATTTTATTGCCACGGGTTCCTGGGTACGCATTATCGAACTCTCATTCCCCGTGTTCCGAGTATACATCTTGCATCCAAAACTTGGGTGATCTACAATTCCACCACAGACTCCCAGGTTCAAAAAAGTACCAAAGAATCTTTAACTCTCCTTCATCCCCGCCACCTTCGCCCCTTCCCAATGCACATTAATTATGAATTTACTAGTGACAGCTCACCACAGATGTTCAAAAATATTGGAATTAATAAGTGGAAAGCTCGAGGTAATCTCCCATTAAAATGCATTTATGGGACAATATTATGGAATCTGATTAGTTTATTTCTATCAATCTTGAATTCGCGAAAAAATGTTGGTTGTTTTATTTTTTTAAGGCGTCATCATAGCAAGAATTAAATATTGTGTTGGCCCACTGTCATCTACAAAGGTGTTCACATGATGCCCCTCTTTAGTATTGTGCATATATTACAGGTTCGCATATTTGAGAGTATGCTTGCATATGAAAATGTTGCTCCACCCTTCCAATTTGAACATAGTTTGCATTTGGGCCACAAAGAACAATAATAAAATAAAATAATATGAAAATTGTTTAAGTAAATATAAACAAATTATCTTCTAACTTGAACTTGCTTTTGTCAAGATCCATGTATATTACATAGTTGGCAATGTGTTCCCCACTTTTCCATAGTTTCTCGATTTCCCTGCCATCTTCGCACACTTTCCCAATGCAAATTGATGACATTTTTATTAGCTTTGAAAAGATTGGCATTAAAAGGCGAAAAGGTTGAGGACATCTCCCATTAAAACACATTGAACCAAGATTTACCGAAGATTATATTATGATGTTGCAGCGTTCATTTTAAATACAATGAGGAGGAAAGGAAGGTTCTCATCACCTTAGGGTTGCATCTCGACAACATTTTTGTGGAGATACCCTGAATATTTTCAAGCACGAGGACCAAAGTTTTCAGTGGTCCATAGCTTATGACTACTACTCGTCCACTTCTTCCCAGATGAAAGTTATCTCAACATCTGAAATTGCAACGACAAATTGTATCCCCGTTTTTTTTTACTTTAAGTGTAACATCCTCGGCCATCTCCAGGCTAAGCAACGCTACCAACACAACCTTAACTTTACCTTAACTTCTATGATACCAATTTGTAACGTCCCCAGCCACCAACAGGTCGGGCAACACCACTTTTGCGGAACATTCACTTATATAATATGTACAACATGCATTTTAATAGATTTAAAACACATAACACAGATTTACTGTTGCCATACAGATTCAAATAGAATAAACAATAATTCATATATGAAACGGAATACACGATAACATTCAATTATCGTAGGTATGCATAACATAAAGTTAGGCACATAAATTAGACTTATTTTTTCAACTGGAATAACACCACCAACTGCGTGTATTCCTTCCACGAACCTCCCAGCCTTAGACCGCACTACTCATCACTCTCAGCAGTAGGTCACCCCTGAGCTGGGACTAAGCTCCATGGAGCAAGGGAATCTTAGGCTAGGCAAGGTCAACAGAAGACACACAGTTTATGAGGAAGGATTCTCTCCCAGGAGTCACTTATTCCCACTGCTCATAGACTCTCATTCCCCACATGCATGTCCCACCCTAGGAGTATACACCTTCACTATCACACAATCCATCGGTTGCTTCACCTCCCTTACCTTGGGCTTCAACAACAGAACGGATCGGAAATCTCAAAGATCTGTAGTAGCTATGGGACCTCTTCCAGGAGAAATCACTTCCACAACACACTCTCTCACCTGGAGAGAGTTTCCCATAGGCCTGAGAACCTGCCTCTTCAACCACAACCACCTCTCTCACCTGGAGAGAGTGTTGCACATAGGCCTGACAACCTGCTTCTTTAACCCTGTTCCAGCACCAAGAGGACAACAACAAGGCTTAGCAAGGAATAGATGACGGTGACAAGCCTCACTCAGCCAAGCGACTGCGTGGCCACAACAGCCCATAGTTTTAACACACACGACATAGACAATTTCAGGATGCTCGAGCTTAATAGAAGACATAGGTCGAATCCACTGATTTGATCTTCAGAGGTGCGTGGCTATGCAGAGGTCCAATGCAGAGATATTACGATTTCTGGGAAAGGATTCCAGCGAACTCAGACGAAGTATCATAGAATGGGTGCACGGGTATGCAGTTGCAGACGCAGAGGACGACAAAATGTGTAGCGAACCCCTTCCACGGCTGACTTCTGCAGCTTTAATTGCATGCGCCCAGGTCGACACATGTCTTCCTAGAGCTGCATGCACTCCATTTTTCATACGTTCCTTTCCGGGAACTTAGGACAACACTCAACAATTGTCCACCTTAGCCTTTTAGGAAATAATAATAAATTAGTATCCCCTTTGGAGGTAAGCCCCCTAGCTTAGCCCCTAGGCCCAAAACTTAGCCTCCTCTCCCTTACCCAGCCTTGTGGAAGCTTAGTCCCCATCACTCTTTCTTCATGGTCGGTCTACACAGAGTGATGTTTTTATATTTTATTAATGATCTGCATAATTACATATACAAAATCAGACTCTTGGCCTTTAACTACTAGGCTCTCCAACCTAATAAACACATAAGCCCACTAGCTTATATACACTTGGCTCACCACCCTATACAACATGTTTACAATACATAGACATAACTGAGGCTTGTCCTTGGGGTATTACAATCCCCTCCCCTTATTTTTGCACTATCCTCAATGCAACTTTTACACAAGATCAACAAGATTTCTAAAATCTTCAAAAAGATGTGGGTATTTTGCTCGCATAGCATCCTCATGCTCCCATGTCGTGTCCTTGGGACCGTACTAGGTCCACTGGACTTTACAAGCCCTATGGATCGATTCTGGAGCTACTTGCTTTTCCGGTCCAATATGTGCACCGGATGCACTTGTAAGACGCCTTCTTGCTCCACCTGAATCACATTACAATCAATTACATGATTATCATCAGGTATATATTTCTTAAGCAATGAAATATGAAACACATTATGTACAGTCATGGATGTAGGCAATGCAAGCATATATGCAACTGGCCCAATCCTTTCTAGAATTTCAAATGGCCCACAAAATCCGGTTGCCAACTTCGAATAGTTTCCCAGTTTTAGGGAACTTTTGTTGGCTTTCACTTTCAAGAAAACATGGTCACCCACTTTAAACTCTTTGTGGGTCCTGTTCTTATCAACATAACTCTTCTACCTATCTTGGGCAGCCTTTAAATTCTGATTAATTTTTAGCATTTTCTCTTCCATTTCCTTGAGCAACTCTGGCCCAACCACTTCTCTATCAGCTGGATTATCCCATATTACTAGAGTGTTGCACTTTCTACCAATATTTCGATTCAAATGGGTTCATCTTCAACGATGCTTGATACCCATTGTTGTAGGCGAATTCTACCAAGTGTAGGTAGTCTTTCCATTTAGATGGTTTGTCCATCACATACATCCTTAAGATGTATTCTATCACTTGGTTCACCCTCTCTGTCTATCCATCAGACTTGGGATGATAGGTTATGCTGAAGTTCAGATTCGTTCTGAACCTTTTAAACAACCCCTTCCAGAACTTCGAGGTAAATTGTGGGTCCCTGTCAGACACAATTGTCTTGGGAATACCATGCAATCGTGTTGTTTCCCTCATAAAAATATCAGCAACATTAGTTTCCTTGTGAGTAGTCTTTAACAGAATAAAATGGGTACCTTTCGTAAGCTTGTCCACCACCACCATGATTGAATCTTGTTGCTTGCCTGTCCTGGGCAATCCTGTGATGAAATCCATTGTCACCACTTCCCACTTCCACCCAGGAATGGGTAGAGGTTGCAGCAACCCTGTTGGGTGTCTATGCTCAGCTTTAACCTTATGGCATTCCATATATCTAGCGATGTATTATGCAACTTCTTTCTTCATACCTGGCCGAAAGTAATGGCTCTTGACTGCTGCCACAATTTTATGATATCCAGGGTGCCCAGCCAGCATAAGGCACATTATGCATTTCATTCAAAATCATAAATTTCAAGTCCTGGATATTAGGTACACAAATTATGTTCTTGTACAGAAGTGTTCCATCAGTTTCCAATTTATAATTTTCCACTTTATGTGGCGTATTTCCTTGTTGTAGCTTTGCTACCAAATCCCTGTACTACAAATCTGCATTTGCAACATCCAAAATTCTGCCCTTAATATCAGTTTGGTACATGCTAATGGTTGTAGCATGTACTTCATGCACTCTCCTACTAAGTGCATCAGCCACTTTGTTCTCCTTTCCTTTGATATGCTTGATATCAAAGTCATACTCACAAAGAAACTCCAACCACCTACTTTTCCTAGCATTCAAGGTTGGTTGATCAAACAAATAGTTCAGACCGTTGTGGTTTGTTCTCAGTTCAAACTTCTTTCCCATGAGGTAATGCCTCCATTTCTTTAGAACGTGAACGATGGCTTCCAACTCTAAATCATGAGTGGCATAATTCCTTTCATTCTCTTTCAACTTTTTGGATTCATAACAAATTACGAATCCATTCCGACTGAGGACTCCTCCCAATCCTTCTTTGCATGCATCTGTGCAAACCACGAAATCCACATTTGGATCTACAATCATCAGGATTGGAGCACTGGTTAACAATTGCTTCAATTGTTGGAAGCTTTTCTCACATTCCTCTGTCCATTGAAATTTCTTCTCCTTCCTTTGCAAGGAAGTGTTAGGGTGAGTTATCCTTGAGAACCCTGCACTAAACCTTCTGTAATAACCAACTAGACCCATAAAGGATCTGACTTATGTCAAATTTGGCGTTGACCATTCCCTGATGGCCTCAATCTTCTCAGGATCCATGGCTATCCCATCTTTTGAGATGATATGCCCCAAGTAATGGATCTTCTTTTGATAAAAAGAGCATTTGCTCAACTTGGCATACAATTGGTGCTCCCTTGGCACCTGCAACGCCATCCTCGGATGTTGTTCATGCTCTTCCTTCGACTTGGAATACACCAAGATGCCATCCAAAAATACTATGATAAACTTGTCTACATATTCCCTGAACACACCATTCATTAGGCACATAAAAACAGCAGATGCATTTGACAACCCAAATGGCACCACTGTGAATTCATAGTGACCATACCTTGTTCTGAAGGTGGTCTTGTTGATGTCTTCATCCTTTATTCTTACCTAATCATAACTCAATCTAAGATCTATTTTCAAAAATATCTTAGCATCCTTCAACTGGTCAAAAAGATCATCAATCATCGGCAGAGGATACTTGTTCTTAACAATCACTTTGTTCAACTGTCTGAAATTGATACACAATCTCAGTGTGCCATCCTTCTTCTTCACAAACAAGACCAAGGCTCCCCAAGGTGACACACTTGGGCGTATATACCCCTTCTTTAGAATCTCTTCAAGCTGCAATTGCAGTTCTTTCAGCTCTGGTGCACTCATTCTGTAAGGAGCTTTTGATACTGGAGTTGCTCTAGGCATCAAGTTTACAAAGAAGTCAATATCTCTTTTCAGGGGTAATTTGGGTACCTCCTAGAATACATCTTTGAATTCTTTTAATACTGCATGGTCTTCAATATTTGAGACCTCATCCTTAGATGCTTCCTCCACATGTGTTGCAAATAATTGACAGCCTTTTCTGTAGCACTTCTTCAACTGCAATGCTGAGATTTCCCTGACAACAATTGCTCTGGGAATTCCTTGGATTGTTCTCTGATTCCCCTCCTCATCCAGGGAAGTGAATTCCTTCTTACGACAATGTAGGATGGCATGGTGTTGATCCAACCAATCCATCCCAATTAGACAATCATAAGAACCTAAAGGCAAAATGTTCAATTCAACCCTTGTGCTCAATCCATTCATGTCCACTGGACAGGACTTAACCAACTCGACAACCTTCCTCTTGCCTCATGTAGCCAACTGCACTAACCATGATTTCTCGTGCTTGCTTCTTGGTAATTGCAAACATTCCACCACTCTAGGATCTATATAACTATGGCTAGCCCCTGAATTAATTAAAATAGTAAAGGCATGGTTGTTGATCATACCTTCCACTTCAATCATGTGTGATTGAAATTCAGCTTGCTTGTTGTCCAAGGATGCATAGATCCTTGGTACACTTTTTCCCATGTCCTCCACTGTTTCAGCCTGCTGAACATTGTGGACAATTCTCACTTTGTCATTTATGTGGGGGCAGTTTATGTACATATGATTTCCTTTACAACCCCAACATTCCATAGGTGTTTGCCTTGGCAATCGCCCACCTACTTCAGCCTTATCGGGCTCTCTAAAACCTGACTGTCCTTGAGGATTGTTTTTGAAAAAGGGAGGTTTGTTTCCTTTCTGCCTTTGCTCTTTCTTAAACTTCTTATGGTCATCCCAAGCTTTTTGGAAAGTAGGTTTTTCATATTGCTGCTCATACAAGCATTTTTCTCTCCTTGTCGTTTCTTCCATAGTCTTAGGGTCATCATACTGAATCTTGTCCCCAAGGGAAGGTGGCAGTCCACTCAGATACCTTTGAATTTTCACAGTCTCATCCTTGATGAATGAAACATATTACAACAACTCCAAAAACTTTCGTTCATATTCATCAATGGACATACTGCCCAGCTTGAGTTCAAAGAACTCTTTCATTTTTCTGTCATAGTATCTTTTAGTTAAGTATTTATTTTCAAAATACTTCTTGAACTCTTTCCAAGTAATATATTTCTCTGTGATGTGCTGCACCTGCACAAGTTGACCCCACCACATGGATGATTTTCCTTTCAGTTGATACATTGCAATTCTTCCTTCTGCATGAGAGGAATAATTCTACAGTTGGAAATAATTCCTCATGCCAAGCAACCATGTTTAGGCATCTTCCTCCTTCATGTGTTCTCCATCAAATGTAGGAGGCTTAATCTTGCTCATTTCGCCCTTCATTTCATCCGCTCCAGATCGCCTGTGCTTTCTGGTAGGAGATGGGCTTGAACTACTGTGTGCCTCCTTATTGGACTACTTCGGGGAGTGGCGATGATGCATGTTAACGCTTCTTGATCTTGTTTTCTTCTCAGGGGTCTTGTGACTCCCTATTTTTCTTGAGTCACTCTCCTTATCCAACTTCTTTTATATTCTCTCCAAACTCTTCATGAACTTTAAGTTGAATTCTCCCTATTTTTCCAGATCTTTCCTGAGATTTTTGCTATCTGCTAGTGAGTTTGGGCATCTTTCTGCAATATTTCAATGATTTTCATCATGTTTCCTTCGTTATCTATCTCTTCTCCATGTCCATTGGATTTCGATCCTTCAACTCACAAATGAACATCCATCCCTTTAGCTTCATTCTCAGAACTGGAAGCATTTTGTGCCTCCTCCATTCCTCTGCACTCAGTGGCAATTCATTGTGGTCCTAACACCCATTGAAAACTACAAACACAATGTGCAATCAACCAAAAATTTTCAAGCCATCTGTCCTCAACAAATCCCACAGAATTCATAAACCAAATTAGTTTTAAAAAACATTTTGATTTCATGAATTTTTCGAGCTCTGCTCGACTCTGCAACAATCTTTCAGGCACTAGCCCCTTCCCTTAGTCCCCAATCCACGTGATCACGGGTCGTGACCACTCACCTATCCAAGAAGGTGCTTCGTGACTTCACTTTTTAGGGATTCTGCTATGGGCCAAACCCGATACTCTCGATTCCTGATTTTTTGAATCGTGAATCCTCTAGGCGCTAGCTCCTCCCACTAGGCCCCTTTGATTGTGTCGTTGGGCTATGACCTAGGCCCCAACTTTCGAGCGCTTCGAGACATCATGATTGATGTCCTCAGAAGTTAGCTCACCTCTTTTATTCTGAAACCCGAACTTCACGTACATCAGATCAATGGTTCACATCTATCCAGCATCCAACGACTGATACCCACTGTGGACTTCCGTCATCGGAGTTCCGAGACTTTGGAGCTTCAGGACTTCATAAGTTCTCACACTTACCTCCTTTCCTTCTTTCAAATTCTAAAATTCTGAACTTTTTACCCCGGGTCCACATAGTACAAAAGTTAGCAGCCCAGGTTGTGGCACGTGGCACGCCAAGGAAGGTCCACGTCACCCCAAGAAACGTCATCCGACCCCACCATGTCCACCCTTTCACTTCGAAACTTCAGACTTCGGAAGTTTGTGCATAGACACATCCCACTTCTCCTGATAGCTGAATTCTCGAAATTACATTATTCTCTTTTGGTTGATCCTATGGTCAATCTCTTTTCCTCGGATCTACGGTGTAGATCTCCCTCGAGACTTCAGAGTTTCAGGTTTCAGAAGTTTGTGCCTCGGTGCACCCTGCTTCTCTCGATTGTCGAACTCTGAAAGGCTTCCAGGATAACCCTCCTGTGCCTTCTCCAGATCTAACAGTTGAAAAAGGGTTTCCCTTCCTTCCGACAGATCCTGCGGCCCACCTTCCTCTGCAGCCCCATACCACTTCAGTTGTGGTTTAACGATACCGCTACTCCTCCTGAGCTTTGTAACACGACCAAGGTAAATTCTTGGCACTCGGGAAGGTTCTGAAGTTCGAAATTAATTCTTCCAGACACGATTTCCACCTGAAACCTCAGGTCCAATGACCACTTATCCAGCCCATCCAGGCTTAGTGCGGAAAACTTGCTCTAAACTTGAATTTTATCCATCTTGACAACAATTCTTTTCCAAACTTTTGCTTCAAATACCACTAACATCGCCCATCCAGGCTCAGTACTGAAACCATGCTTTTATACCAATTTGTAACGTCCCCGACCATCTCCAGGCCAGGAAACGCTACCAACACAACCTTAACTGCTCTGATACCAATTTGTAACGTCCCCAGCCACCAACAGGTCGGGCAACGCCACTTCTGCGAAACATTCACTTATATAATATGTACAACATGCATTTTAATAGATTTAAAACACATAACACAGAGTTATTGTTACCATACAGATTCAAATAGAATAAACATTAATTCATATACGCAACATAATACATGATAACATTCAATTATCACAGGTATGCATAACATAAAATTAGGCACATAAATTATACGTATCTTTTCAACTGGAATAACACCACCAACTGCGTGCAGACCTTCCACAAACCTCCTAGCCTTATACCACATTTCTCATCACTCTCAGCAGTAGGTCACCCCCGAGCTGGGACTAAGCTCCACTGGGCAAGGGAATCCTAGGCTAGGCAAAGTCAACGGAATACACATAGTTTATGAGGAAGGATTCTCTCCCAGGAGTCACTTATGCCCACTGTTGACAGACTCTCATTCCCCACATGCATGTCCCACCCTAAGAGTATACACCTTCACTATCACACAGTCCATCAGTTGCTTCACCACCTTTACCTTGGGCATCAACAACAGGCCGGACCAGAATTCTCAGAGCTCTGTAGCAACTACGGGACCCCTTCCAGGAGAACTCACTTCCACAACACACTCTCTCACTTGGAGAGAGTTTCCCACAGGCCTGACAACCCGCCTCTTCAACCACAACCACCTCTCTCACCTAGAGAGAGTGTTGCACACAGACCTGACAACCTGCTTCTTCAACTTCATTCCAGCACCAGGAGGACAACAATAAGGCTCAGCAAAGAACAAATGACGGTGACAAGCCTCACTCAGCCAAGGGATTGTGTGGCCACAACATCCCACAGTTCTAACACACGTGACATAGACAATTTCAGGATGCTCAGTCTTCACATAAGATGCGGGTCGACTTCACGGATTTGATCTTCAGAGGTGTGTGGCTATGCAGAGGTCCAACACAAAGACATTATGGTTTCTGGGAAAGGATTCCAGCGAACTCAAGTGGAGTATCGTAGAATGGGTGCGCGGGTATGTAGTTGCAGACACAGAGGATGATAGAATGGGTAGCGAACCCCCTCCATGGATGACTTCTACAGCTTTAACTACATGCGCCCAGGTCGACACCTGTCTTCCTAGAGCTGCATGCACTCCATTTTACATACGTTCATTTCCAGGAACTTAGGACAACACTCAACAATTGTCCACCTTAGCCTTTTAGGAAATAATAATAAATTATTATCCCCTTTGGAGGTAAGCCCCCTAGCTTAGACCCTAGGCCCAACACTTAGCCTCCTCTCCCTTACCAAGCCTTGTGGAAGCTTAGTCCCCCATCACTCTTTCTTCGTGGTCGGTCTACACGCAACAATGTTTTTATATTTTATTAATGATCTGCATAATTACATATACAAAATCAAACTCCTCGCCTTTAACTCCTAAGATCTTCGGCCTAATAAACACATAAGCCCACCAACTTATACACACTTGGATCACCATCCTATACAACATGTTTACAATACATAGATATAACTGGGGCTCATCCTTGGGGTATTACATTAAGGACTTGGTCATGTGTTGTGCCGAGAACTATATTCTGAACCAGTGGATTGTCCAAATGGGCAACCATTCCCAAATCTCCCTATCGCCTCAAGTATTTCGAAAGATGTTAACACTTCCCAACCAACCACATACTTTCAAGGGCCAGAATTGTAGATAGTTCTCAAAGAATCATGGTTATGAATTGGACCTCTTGCCAAAGTTCTTACAGGACCTAGCGTCCACTCCCCAGGACATGCCCATATTAGAGGTTAGTGCATGTAAAAACCTTTTTCGACAAATTGCATGGATTTTGATAAGGACAACAAGACAAGAAAGTGTAGCCAGCATCTCTTAGACGATTCTATATATTTTATATTTTATGGTCAAGGAACAAGCCATCTTCCATTGCGACAAGTTGATTTCCATTGAAATACCTTCCCAGTTATTGCAATACAGGAGGCAACATAAATTCTTTATGCCATCTTATTTAATTTTCGTTGTGCCGAATTGTTATCCATTTCCTGGACTATTTATGTGTAAGAAGTTGAACTCTAAATTTGACCCAGTAACATTCTCGTGCCATAAATTATGGAGACACGACGCTTGCCAACATTTTTATAAGGTCTTTAATGATTTTGTTTCATTTTTTAAAGCATTGATATTTGGAAAGTATTTTCCTCGGTTGTCTGGCCAGCTGACAATCTTCCTGGATAGGAAGGGCACACTAGAAGAAATGGAGAACTATAATGTTATAAGGATTTTTAGTTCTAAATCCTTGCTTCCTTCCATGTCACATATTTGGTACAATATTTTTTGTTGGAATAACAAAGGAGTACATCTACTGGTTTCATTTTTTACGTGAAAAAAAAAGGTCAATTCATCTCTCTGCCTTGGAAAGTCCGGGATTTCATGGTCAGGAACCACTTCAACAGTTCTTTCACTGACGCTATCTTGAATGAATTCCGTACCAATACCAATGATTCGCACAAGCAGAACCGAAAAGGCCCGGGTGAAAAAAGTGCCCAATCCTCGACCGCCACACCCAAGACCACAACATCTCGTAGCAGTACTCCAACAACCTGCCCAAGTAACAAATTCACGCGTAGTTGTTCAGGCGGAGGGGGAGATAAGAACCCTCCCTCCGACAAAATTGAAAGTTGTCACAAACTTCCCGCAGGCAAAAAACAAAAAACAATAGTCCAAGAACATGAGGGACCGAGGGGAGAAATCGATATATATGATCTCTCCATTGAGGATATGGAGCTAGAAATTGACATTGACAAAATTTTCCCTGATGACGACCACCTTGAGAGCACTACTCCACAGAATCCTGGGATGGAAATAATTGGCATAAATACATTGGATGAAGAAGAGTCTTTTGCATTTCAGAAAGTTGTTTTTGACAACAAATCCAAAAAATTGATTATTGAAAATAGAGATGTAAAGAATAAGAAATGGAAATCTCATTCAGAGATCAACCTACACAACATGCGCCCTTCCCAGATATCCTGGATGCATCGAGCAACTGGAGATGCTCTAGACAACTCTATTAGCGGCCTTGAAATGGAAAACGTCATGTTAAAGAAACAAATCAAAGAATTGGAGGCAACTCTAATGCCTCTTCCACTTTTTGCTACTCCTTTGGAAATGGTCGAGCCCACCTAACCTGCGCAAAAGCTAAAAGGATCAGAAATCCTTCTCACATCATCCCGAGGCTATGTGGAAAATAATATAAACAAAAAAATGGAATTAATAACAAAAGCTTGGGAGATGTCAAAGAATATGGTCTCTTTTGGAACAAGAGTGCATGCTTTTCATGAGTATCTACAAGTAGATCTCAAGAACGAGAAAGGTTTCTAACTCGATGCAGTTTTAGCATTTGGTGTTAAAGTTACCGGTATGACAGAATTCAGAGGAAGACAGGAGGATCTCCCTTCCCTGGATCGAATAGACCAGCTAAATGCATGCTGGAAAGAAAAGGTAAAGAACCTGAATGGTATCGTTCAAGAATGTAGCGAGACCATATCTAGAAGAGACAAACTATTCAAGAAGCTAACTAAGATAGATCTAGCTGCCAGCACCAATGAAGTCCAGGACCCGAAATTGATATTCAACTCGTTGTTTTTAACCAAGCAAGAATTTGATGATCAAGTTCATATCTATAAAATATTGTCATTTGAAAATTTCCATGGCATTCTTGAATATGGTGAAGATGACGTGAAAACTTGGCTAGTCGGTTATGCGATTACAAACCAAGATATTTAGGAAGCATTGCACAACTTGTCTATTGATCTAAGGGACTTGGAAATTGAATTCTTCAATATAAAAATCCGGCTTGAAATGAACGTGGCGCCCATGAGGAGCTACATCGAAGAATGGTTGAAAAAGGTTGTCGACCAAATTACGAATGAAGGTCAAATCCAAGGAAATCCATAAAAGGACATCAACGAGCAAATGAAAAGGCATGGGACACCATCATAGTAAGTTGCTATTGATTACATTCTTTTGTCTTCATCCACTTACTCTAACAAAGTTTTAACCCAGATCTGACAATTTTCTCTTTCTTCTTGCCAGGTTTTGTTGTTTTCCATCGCCGACTTTCTTCTTTCTACAAACTTCATTCTTGTACATATTTGTTTTGTAGTCCGCGACAGTTCGAATCCAAGTCATTCTGGCAAACACTTTTTTATTTCACAGAATGTGTACTGAACTATAGATTTTTTTACAAATTCGAAGACAACTATTTTTCGGAAATATTCTCAAATGTATTTTGTGACCCAGTTTATCTAAATATAAATATTTGAGGTTGCTCTATGGTGATATTCAATGCTTGGTGTCGTTATTTTAAATTTGTATTTCTTTGTAAAATTAACTTATTTCCCTGTACATGTTCCTATTCTATATTGTGCATATATTGAAGCTTCCTATATTTCAGAATATTCTTCGATATACAAAATGTAAAGTCATATAATTTTTTCTTTATTGCTTGTAGGTTTGAGCAAAAATTTCGAGCCCAAAACACCATTCAAATTTCAACATGGTTTACATTTGGACCACAAATAATCTATTAAGATACATTAATATGGATACATTTTAAATAAACATAAACAAAATCCCTTTAAACTTGAACCTAACTTTCTCGAGCTCCTATATTGCTCACGGGTTGATCGGTTAATGGACTACCAAATCCTCATTTCCATCTATATCTTCACATCAAGAGCCCGACCAACCACCGTCCCTTTCAACACTTGGCCAAATATCTCACCGTAGTGTCCCAACTTAGCGCTATCAAATTCTTATCCCGCGTGTTCCGTGATATACATCTTGCACCCAACACTTTCGTCATATAAATTTTGCACCCAACAATTTCATGATAAAAGATAAAGTATAAAAGACGAAAAAGAAGGGTTAATATATTCACATCTGTGATAGAAATCCCATTTGTTCGCAAGATCTTTTCTGCATGTTTCTGGAGAAGTTATATACTTATTGCATATACTTGGAAAGAAGTGAGAAGGTGGTGGGCACAGAAAACAATGACTAGGAATTGGAAATTGTCTGAACCCACCAACCCGACGATCCGTGAAAGAGATTTTAGAAATACCCGTGGAAAGCGGTCGGACGAGCTTCAAAATTGGCTGACAAGGGCTCTCGAGGAGACGTGAGGCCTCGACGGTCAAATTGTATTGATCGGATCTTTTGAGTGTGTTATCTCTCAATTTGTAGTTAGGATAAAAGACAGGTGTAAGGAGACAAACTAGTGTAACTGAACCAATCCCACCCAATGTCACCTCGATAGGAAGGTTCTTTCTGTTTAGGGAGGTAAGTCCTAGGGGAGACGTCCCCGGTGACCTGGGGTTTTGAGGAGGGAAAGGATTGAAGGTTAAAAGATAAATTCCCCCTCACTCACAATTCACCACCGAGTAGATAGTCTGGCCAATCAGCCAATAAAGAGAAGTATAACCCAAAGAGATGTANATATATATGCAAGCTCACTCGCTTGGTTATTACTTCATATAATCAATGACTATATGATATCATAAGCAATTGAGCAATAAATATTGACGAAGCCAATATTTGTACAATAGCAACAATTTATAATATCACTTCTTCAATAAGTGTTGAAGAAACTTGGCATTCAATGTAACAAATTAACACTTTATTAGGTAATGCCTTAAATAATCATTCAATTGCTTAAAAGTAAAACGTTAGTTGCACAACGATGTTTATAGCAAAATATGAAGACAACAATAAGTTAGTAAGGTTAGTCTTAAGCTAGGGTTAGAAAGGTTAGGGTTTGATCAAAGGTATTTGAAGTTGTCTTGAGATTACACTAAGGCTTAGATCAGTGTGTTCCTAGGGCATATGGAGTCAACAGGAGGATGCAAGAGTTGAAGGATCAAATGATAATAATATGACTAAGGAAAAGAGGGTTAGACCTTGAGGTGTTGCTATGCCAAGGCCTCAAGGATAAAACCCTAGGGGAGAGAGGCTCACTTTGGTGTAAGGGAACTAGGCTTCAGTGCTCTCTCCTCCTTCCTTATCTCAATGGAAAACGGCTAGCTCAAAATATTGCATAAAACTAAGACAAGAGATTTTGCAGGTAACGTGTTTCTATGGCAAGGCTTTACCAGGCAAACCCTAGGGAAAATCGACTCACCAAGGTGTAGGGGAACTAGGCCTTGATGTGTTTTCTCCTTCTTAGCTTTAAATAAATAAATAAAATGGCTAGCAAGGGAGAAGATAGATTTGAGTGTTGCTATGGCAAGGCTCAATCTTCTTCTACAAAGGCTAGAAAGAGTAGATTGTTGCTAAGGCAAGGCTCTATCTCATTTCAACAGATAAAATGGCTAAAACCTTGATGGGGACATGAGAAAAGGACCTTTTATGTGTGCTTGTCACCTAGGGTTTATATCAACAAAATATAACCATAAATGCAATAAAATCAATACTACAACCATTCAATTAAGAAGTTTGCTGAAATTCACTTACATTTAACCAAGAAATCAATTAGCAAACCCTAGTTGTAACACCTCCCACCAAGATAAATGCCAAAAATGCCAATATAAGTCCAAAAGAGTCTTCCTTCAAGAAGTGTGCCTCACAATTTCAGCCAATAACCCCAAAAATGGCACAAATTCCAGACCTCACCAAGTGGTGAGTGAGAGAAGATGAAAAAATGAGGGTAAAAATCTTCAATTTATACAATACCATGACCTAATTTCACTTTTAGGTCATAAAAAAGGCCGACAAGACCAAAATACTAAAAATCATATTGTTTTACATTAAATGCTTAAAATTAAAATCTAATCAAGCTAAAGAGAGATGTTGTGCCCCTTTTAGGGTGACGTTAGCCCTTTCTAGGGCAAATGCAGCATCTTGGAGCAAGATGCTAGCCCTCCTTGGGCTTCTCCAACTTGCCACATGTGCAAAACCTGCCCCAGCTGTCTCCCAAAGCGTTCATGTTGTTAGGTGACATCATGGTCATGAAGGGTGACGTCCTAGGCCTTCCAAGGCCAATGTTCCACTGAAAAGGGCACAATCCCCCTAGGTCAAGCTCTATCGGGGTGCCTCTGCAAGACGTCCTCCTTCTCTCTTGTGCAAACCCCTATGTCCAGTCTTTGCCCCCTGCTGGGGTCTCAACATCCATCTGGTGGTCTCTTCAGCCCCATGGAGGTATGAACTGATCATCTCCCCATGTGTATCGGTCCAACATGGTACTTGTCCATCGGGCATGATCTTGCACATCAACAACTACGCCCTCCATGGGCTCATAAGTCACCGGGATCATAGCAATGCCAATCACATCTCATCATCAATATTATTAAACATGTGCATAAAACCCCTATTACCCTAGTTAAAAGCTCAAAGACATTATACAAGCCTGCAATACAAGTTTGGGGAAGGTGACAAGGCATCCTATTGGGCTAGTGTCCACTAGAAGAGGAACGTTTTTGGAAGAGACTTCATCATAACCATGTAAGTGGGTGATGTGGATAAGGGATTTCCAGCCAAATGGGTGTAGTGAATGAAAGGGGATGCAAAGTTTTACCTGTGGGTGCCTTTGTAGAAGGTGAGTTGCACCTGTCCTCGATGCAAGTTTTTCCAAGCCCAATTCATGCCTTTTATTATTTATTCTTATTTCTTTTTCTTCAAGAATCTAATCAAGGGACACTGCCCTGGCGTAGTAACCAATGGTGGAAGCGTTACTCACAAGTACTTTCAGAGAAATGAGAAGGTTGGCTTGTGATGAGACCCCCTTTCTCTTGGCCATGGAACCAAGAGTCACTACCCTGGCATGGTAACTAGTTGGTGGTAATGTCATACTACTAGATACCCATGGACCTAATAGGATGGCTCATGATGAGGACCCCTATCCTCTGATCAGGTCTTATTTTGTTATTTTTATTGGGTCCCTATTGTTTCTCGCTGAGAAGCTTTTTACTACTTTCTCGGGGATCCCTGGGCGAAGCATATCGAGGTTTTATTTTTAGGATTTTATCTTTTGCCAGCTTGCTTTTACCTTTTGGGCCTATAGACCCTTCTTCCCACGAGGTAAGGTGCAATCCTCAAATGATAGTTCAACCCAATGCCCAGACAAGTGTAATGGGATAGATGAGCGGGCAACAAGGTGGAAAAGTGGTGTTATGATGGGGGTGGACGATGGCTTTTCAGAAATCCCCCGAGTGGCAAACCAAAACCTATGGACACGGGCTTACTAGGGCATCATGTCATTCCCCCGAGACATGGTCAAGTGGGAAAGTACAATATCCAAGCATTTTTTAGAAACAAAAGGAATTGAATGCACATATTCAAAGGTTTTGAGGATCAGAGTGACACATACCATGATAACCGGACTCATTACCTCACGGAGAAAGAACCATCTCTTATACAAGAACAAGCCGATGGTGATGAATGTTGTTCTTGCTGACAAAGTAGAGGCGTTGAAAGGGAGAAACGATGGGACCTCTAGGGCCATGCTAAAGTCGACATGGCTCTCGGTACTCCATGTATAGGACCTGTGGGCCTCAAGACATGATCTCCTAGTTATATCTAAAAGTGGTGAATAACATCTGGCTCCAACTCAGGGACATGTGCTCCTCGTAGAGCGCATGAGAACCTCAGCATCTCTGGCATAACCTGTTTACCTACTTGATCTCGATAGCAACTATTAGTAACCGATTGGGGTGGTAATGCCACCCCAACATATGTGTGTGTGTGTGTGTGTGTGTGTGTGTGTGTGTGTGTGTGTTATAGCAAGATTTTCCTCACCATTGCTATCTTGCACATAGGGCCTTTTTTCCATTTCCCTATATAGACTTGTCATCTCTTTTTGATGAATCCAGAGCTAAAAATACATATGTTTCCACATATACGCGCCCTATCTACTATACAGGATGCGTATACGCACGCTGCTCCACTATAACTCGCGTACATCAGGATTTGTGTCAGAAAATACAAAAATGAAGTTGGGTTTCCATGTCACGACATGAGATCTCTGATCCTTGGCCTTCCATATACTGGAAGCATTCTGAATCGGCCCTTCAGTTGCATTTTGAAGGCTATAAGAGCACAATTCCAAGCTATGGAAAAGAGGAGAAAGCATTCAACTTTGAGAGAAAAGTTACTCTGGAGAAATTACTTCATATTGAGTCTGCATCCCTTTGTTCCTCAAGTCTGAACACAATGTTCAACCCCCAAGCTCTTTCCCTATTATTGAGAGAACCTCATTTTCTCCCTTCTATGAGCTTTCCTTTGGTGGAGGATTGAAGTGGTGGAGACCCAGTGGGAAGCAACTTGGTTTCTTGGTTCCGAACCGTGCCGACATGGAAGTCTATAATGTTATCACTTCTACTGATTGTTTATTAATAGAAATACTCCTTTCCCGTCCTATCGGTATCATGAAAATATATTATTATTATCCATGGGCATGTTTGTAATGTTTATTGATGGATTATGCTATCTAATGTGCTAACCTTTTATATTATCACTATATGCTTGCTCTACTTGTTTGTTGAGAACTTGTTGCAGGTATAAAGCTTTGATTCGAAGTGCTCAATGGTAGACATCTTTAACGTTGGAACGAGGTAAGCCTCTTTCTTATATCTCTTGCACATTGGTTTATATAGCATATGTTGGAATTGAGTAGATTTCTGCAGTCATACCTGTCTGGTGTGGTTTACCCTGGCCATAGAGAGTTTTTCCAAATCAAACCTGATGACCAACACAAGACAACATTTATTTGTCCTTGGGGTACTTTTGCATACCGAAAAATGCCTTTCGACCTTAAAAACGCGGGAGCAACCTTCCAATGTGCAACGACTTTCACTTTTCACGATCTTAAGCACATAGTCGAAGCCTACCTTGATGATCTTGCTGCTCACTCTTGCAAGAGAGTGGACCATGTTACACACCTTCAGCTTGTTTTTGAAAGATGTTGTTACTATAGAATCCGGTTGAACCCTCACAAATGCATCTTTTGTGTTAGGTCTAGTCATCTTTTGGGATTTTTAGTCTCCGAGACCGAGATCATGGTAGATCCTCTTAAATTTGAGGCAATACTTCAATTGCCTCCCCCGCGCACGATTAAACAACTTCAAGGTTTACAGGGCAAAGCTAACTTTCTACGTCGGTTGTTCATAGTGAATTATGCCAATATCACTAAGGGTTTCATGCGCCTCTTGAAGAAAGACACCCCTTTTATCTGGGATGAGCGAGCCCAGGAGTCTTTCGACGCTTTGAAGAAAGCCTTGGTATCGGCCCCTCCGCTGAAGTATTCTGATTACAGTAGAGATTACTTGCTTTATATTGCCGCATCTTAGGAGATGATTGGTATGGTTCTAGTTCAGGAGGATGATGAGCTCCACGAGCACGTCATCTACTATCTTAGTTGAAACTTAGTCGGTCATGAGCTTAATTACTCTCACGTTGAAAAGCTAGCTTTGGTTGTCGTTCACACAGTCCAACGTTTACGTCACTATATATTGATTTGCAAGACTACTGTAGTTGTTGATGTCAATCCGTTTCAATACGTCCTTACCAGGTGTATCATAGGGGGGAAATATAATAAATGGATTGTCATTTTACAAGTGTTTGATCTCGACTTCGCTTTGGCAAAGTCCTAGAAATCACTAGTCTTCACAGAATTAATATCTGATTTTCCACGATTAGATGAGTATGTTATCCATGTTGATTCGTTTGCGGACGAACACATTTTCCTTGTCTCATCGTCTGACCTCTAGTATGGAGACATTGTTCTCTATCTTCAGACCTTGAAGTTCACTCAACATCTTTCGCGAGATGATCAACGGCGTGTTAGATACCAAGCTAAGAAGTATACCATCATTGGTGACACTTTGTATCGCCGAGGAATAGATGATATCTTATGTCATTGTTTAACTCACGAAGAGGCTGAGTCAGTCCTGAATGATTGCCACAAAGGGGCTTGTGGTGGTCACCTATCTGGGCTTGCGACAACCCAAAAAATCTTATGAGTTGGTTATTTCTAGCCTACTATATTTAAAGATTGTATTGAAGCGGTTAAGAAGTGTCACCCCTGCCAGGTGTTCACTCGGAAAATGTGCTCGCATCCAGCCCCTCTTCACCCAGTCATTACCGTCGGTCCCTTCACCAAGTGGGGGGTGGACTTCGTAGATTGCAACCTGTTGTTCCTGAGTTTATACTTTAAGGCTTTAAAGTATACCGTCAAGGCATCCGAAAAAATAAAGAGAATTAAGGAGTAAGAATCAATTACGAAGGGTAAATCAGAGTTGGTTTCTCAACTGTCTCTGTCTAGCTTCCCATTGTTCTTGGATGTTGATTTCTCTCTCAATAATTTCCCATGAACGTTCTAATTCGACTCGAGTAGTTGATGTTTGCAGGATAGTATTAACTAAGCTCAAAGCAATGCTAGTTTGATCCTGAAGGTCAGGTTCTATGTTAGGTTGTCTATTACTTGGGACAGTCATGAGGATTAGAATTTTATTAAATTATAAAAAAATTTAGAAATTTTGTTGCTTCAATTTTGTGGGATGAAATAGAAAAGGAATTTTAGAATTCAAAATAATAACATAATAACAGTAAAGGTCGTTTCTTGTACTTGAAGTAATTTGAGAATATTAAAATAACCACAAAGAAAAATTGTTGAAGAATATGAGGCTTTAATCTTGAAAGAATCTCATATCATAACAGAAGAAGGGAAGAAAAACAAAATTTCTAATGAATTATAAGATATAACCATCCAACAGACTTACAGGTCTTGACACTGTTGATAGCAATCATAGAGGAAAAATTGTAAATGATTAGATAATTAAATAAATTCAAACTACAGTAGAATTTTGAATTAAACTATAGCAGATCATTCATTAGAAAGACGTGTAATAAAAGATATTGAAAGATATTGAAAATAGAGTGAAGGAACACACAGCTTCAAGGTGACAGAATTAAGCATCATCTATATTATTATAAATCAGAAAACTTCTAATACAATCGGGTACCAAAAAACAAAAAGCCTTTTCTCGGTCTTGTGAAAATATATTTATACATGATCACCAAACATTTTTCCTGTTGGTGATTAACTAACTTCCTAAGACTAACGGTTACATGAATGAACAGTGTCAAACCGTTTACATTTCTATTCTAACTGCTTCATTATTCCAATGATGAAAATCTTCAAAACAATAATTTATGTCTGAGTTGATGAACTTGCTCCTTCTGCTTTAAGACAACGAATACATTTTCCCAGAAACTGTACTAAAACTCTGGGAGCTTCTGGAATATCCTTTTCTTCAAATAAGAAAAACTTTCTCTGCAGTTCTGGCAGACGGTCTTCGATTATTTTTCTTGTGAACTTGATAGTTTGTAGTTTTAAGTTAGGCATTACTATCCATTTATCGATTTGAGTGACATTGATTACATTTATTTGTGGGATCTCTTTCTGAATTTCTTCCAGATCCTCTTTGAATCTTAACTGATGCTTAACAATGTTAATTTCCCCTAACAACCCTGAACAATCATTTTTTCCAATGTTCAATGAAGTTTTCTCTAAAAGGTCAAAAATTCCTTGATAGTTGTCATTAACTTCTCCGGTCATTCTTTTGTTTTCTGTGAGGTCTGCCTCCTATACCTTGAGTATTACATCACCTTTAATCTGCTCTGAAACAGATAATTTTTTAGCTTCCCCAAAATCCTCTTTTGTTGAAAGAGCCACTGCTTTTTGGAAAGTTGCTCTGGCTGCTTTCACTTCTCTTTCTTTCTGGAGAATATTCTCCAAGGATTTATTTGTTTCCTGAAAGTAATTCTGGACAAATTCCAGATTAAAAAACACTCCCTGTTGTTCTTTTTCTATCTTCATATGTATTTCCAATGCCTAGGCCTGGAAGATTTCAAGCTCTACCACTTGATTTGAAATGGAATTAATCTTATCTTGTAATTGTTTATTTATTTCCTCTTGCTTTATGACCTGTGCTTGAGTGACCTGTATTTTCTGATTTGCTTCCTCTAAGCTTGCTTTCATTTTTTGAATCTCTTGAATATCATTTAATCTAGCTTGTTCTAGACCCTTTTTTATTCCCTAGCTAATATTTCTTTCGGTCTCTTTTAATTTACCCTATAGTTGAGCTATCCTCTGATCTTTCTGCTCCAACATAGTTGTCAAACTACCCACAGAGTATAAATTCGTCGACGCTAAAGCTCCCATTGTGCCCGCTATTTCTGTAGCGAATTCTCCCTCTTTCTGTTTTTGTCCATCTATAATGATTTTGTGCTTTTTAATCATCATATCTCCTCTTGGATACATCTCATGTTTCAGGATAGCCTTCCTCTTTTTAATGAAAAAATAATCGGATGAAGGAATCTCATCCCTAGAAATAGGCTCAAGATCACTAACATATAGAGCTCCCTCATGGGGGTTTCCATAAGTAGACTGCAATGGAGTCAAAGAAGTAATAGGACTTCCAAGTTCTGTCGATGTTGTTCCTCCTACTTTTTTCGGAAAACTCTCAGGGATTTCTGAGGGTGTTTCCAACTCCTTTCCTTTCCCTTCCTCTGATTTTTCTATCTGAGGGACTCCTATTTCCTGTGAAGGCATTTCACTCTCCTTCATTTTTCCCTTTGTATTTGCTTTATCCTGTACGTTTGTTTCAAAGCCCGGGGGAGGTCCTTCCTGCTCTGGAGGAGGAGTCGTGGATTCACCTTGCAAAACCTTTGGCAAACAACTTCGCTTGTGACTTTGGAAGGATATAAAACCAATCTACAAGTCGGGTGATAAGGCTCGTACCCTGTTCAATACCTCCTCATAAGTTTTAACCTCCTTGAATATATCATCATAAATAGATGTTTCTTGCTCATAAGCTTTCAAATTACAGTGCATCAAATGTCTGCTTACTAATTGATAAGGGTCATGCTTTATGTGCTCAATATCTACCAGTTTTATTTCTTCTAGTGCTTCAGCCTCCACTTTAGAATGGCCAAGGTTTAGTAATGAAAATTTCCCGACATACACAGGGAAGATTGGCCAAGATTTCTTCTGAGCTACCTTTAGCTCTATTCCAATACCACCTTTCACTATTTGATGTGCTACCTCCCTTAATACTAGTTTGTCCGGGAGGAATTTTGGAAGTGCGTGAGGGGGGATTGAGCACCCATAAACCCTAACATAAGAGAAGTTTTCATCAACAAACCAGTCAGCTATTGCTTTGAGATTTCTTGAGACTGGATCAGAAATGCGAGGGGGTTCACAGCCAAAAAACATTTTATGCATAGGCATTATTATAAAATAACAAATTTCGTAAAACACATTCTTAGCATTTTCTTCCCATAGCACAGAGTGATATTCGTGAATGGGTTCGGGACAAGTTATGTTCCAACTCCAATTCATCAAGGGAAAAGGAGTCACAAAGCAAACCGCATCCATAATGTATGCTGACATGTAAAAGGCCACTAGTTGACCTTTAGATTTTGCAACTCTGTAATTTGAAACTTCTTGAGCTAGGTTATCAGACGGAATATTACTCCAGTTGAAAGTGTATCCTTCTGAGGCTTCTTCTAAAAAGGGCACCCATTCTGCAGGAAAGTGGCAGGGATTCTTTTTCCCGAAAAGTCTACACAACATCATGGCTACATAGACCATGTATTCATTCAAAGATGATGTGGCATAAACTCCATGGTTATCAGCCCTAAATTTCGATGGACATCTCCACCATTCTTTGATTAAATCGGGATAAGTTTGATCTGCCTCGGTACATTCCTTCCTTTGAAATTTAGCTAAAAACTCGGCATTATAAATGTACTTAGGATTTGGTGAGAGTTTATACATTACTTGTATATGCTCTGGCCCGAATGAGCCGACAACGACCCCTTGATCGTTTAAAATACTTCTTGTCGGGATATCAACCTTCTCTAAGGCCCAACTGATCATGTCATTGTATGCCATAAGCCAAGGTTGCGCCGCGATCTTATGAAGCTCTGATTCTGCTATATCCCAAAAGTGATTCTCGGAATCAGTAGGAGAATTCTTGATTTCGTATTCCAAGAATTCAGAGATTTGTGTTCAAGATTTAATTGAGTCGATAGCGTGTGGCATAGTGTCGGATATGATATCTCTTTCCTCTATATCTTCACTCTTCTTTGGTGCCATGACTTTAAGTTAGATGGGAAACCTGTCACAGAAAAAGAGTGTATGAGCTCGGCTGAATGCGTCTTACGCTTGATAGTATGAAACAAAATATGTTGCAAAACACAGACCTTCAAACTCTCTTTTAATTCATTTAACGATGCAGGTACTGACGCAGCTAACAAGAATTCAATACATTGAATGCAATGGATATTTACTAAGATATGCATTAGTGTCACATATCATCAGTTATCCTTTATTAAAGTGGTCGTTTTTTTTGGCGCTTTTGAATTCAAAATTCAGAAAATTTCATTCGATCAGAAACCAGAACATGAACTAACCTAAAAAGTTTGATTGTCATTAATTATGCTTCCAAAAGAGAGTTAATTTACACTAAACACAGATTAAGAGTCGAGATTTCGCGTATAGGGATTTCGGGGATCGTGTTGACGAGAGGTATGTTATCACTGAATCCCGATTTCCAAAATTGTGAAATCACGACATGTTTAAATTAGGACTTAATTTCGTTTAGTAAATTAATTAATCAATATTACACCCACTTTGATTATTTCGGGGTTTCGGGGATCATGTTGACAAAAGGTATGTTATTGTTGAATCTCGATTTCTGAAATTGCGAAATCGCGAAATGATTAACTTAAGCCTTAATTTCAATATTAGTGAATTAATTAATCAGGATTAAGGACTAACTTCCGAAACAAGATTAATTCAGTTTAAACACAGATTATAAGTCGGGACTTCGCGTTTCGGGATTTCGGGGATCATGTTGACAAAAGGTATGTCATCGTTGAATCCCGATTTCCGAAATTGCGAAATCGCGAAATGATTAACTTAAGACTTAACTTCAATATTAGTGAATTAATTAATCAGGATTAAGGACTAACTTCCGAAACAAGATTAATTCAGTTTAAACACAGACTATAAATCGGGACTTCGCGTTTCAGGATTTCGGGGATCATGTTGACAAGAGGTATGTCATCGATGAATCTCGATTTCCAAAATTGCGATATGATTAATGTAGTCTTTAATAATTAGTAACTTCCATATTTCGGGAAATCGGGGATTGGGATTCCCCGATTGGAAATGCATTAAAACATATGTTCTAAGTAAACTCTGAATTCCGAAAAACGTTTTAAAGATTAATCTTAACTCCTTTAGGGTTTAAAATTTTCATGATTTAAGAAATAATTTTACCGAAAGCGCATCGGGATTTTTATAATCATTTTTGGTTTTTTGCCTTTTATTATTTAAAAATTTAAAGCTTGTCGGGATTTCGGTACTGGCCTTTTGGAAAAGATAGTGAGGGTTATGCTTCGTGAGAAGTCGAAACCCGAAAAAGGAAGACTTAGCTTTGAAGATAAAAAATTTAATATATGTTTCAACACAACCCAACTTCGGTTGGGGGGCATCAATATATTATCGTGGCCATCGACTACTTTACTAAGTGGGCCGAAGCCATGCCTACCGTGAAATCTGATGGGAAGTCTGTTCCCTTCTTCATATTCAATCAAATTGTCACCCGGTTTGGTATCCCGATGAGATTTTCACTGATCATGGCAGTCACTTTCAGAACAAAATGATGGTAGAACTAGCATCTAAGTTGGGGTTTAGACATGGTCATTCCTCTCCTTATTACCCCCAGGCAAAAGGGCAAGTAGAGGCCATCAACAAGTCTCTCAAGATCATCTTGCAAAAAACTGTCATTCAGAGTAAGTCTGATTGGCACATCATGTTATATCCCGCACTTTGGGCATACCAAACCACGGTTAAGACTGCCATCGATTTTTCCCTTTTCCAGTTAGTGCACGATGTGGAGTCGATTGTTCCTATTGAATGTGAAATCCCTTCTCTTAAGTTGGTAGTCGTGCTCCTACCTAACACTTCAGACCTAGAGCGACACCTTGTGCACCTAAAGAGTCTTGACGAGCAGCGTCAGGACACCTTTACACCTATCGAGGCAAACAAAAAACATGTCAAGGTCCAGTACGATAAGTTTGTCTATCCTCGGTTGTACGCGGAGGGTGACTTAGTCCCTTTATATGACCAAGCCAAAGAACCGTTGGGAGCAAGCAATTTTAAACCCATGTGGCACGATCCTTATATCGTGCAACGTGTTCTAGAAAAGGGAGCCTATGAGTTAGAATATTATGAAGGGAATGTGTTGGCCAAGCCCAAAAATGGGCTCTACTTGAAAAGATATTACGCTTGAGCCCTAGGCTTGAGTGGAACTCTTTGTATACTAATGTAATTTAGTGTATATACATATATTTTCCCTTTCTTTTTTTCTTTGGCTTGCTTATTGAGTTTTCCCTTTATTGACAGATGTCAACAGAGTCTTCGGTCTACCTAGGATTCGCAGACGGAACCAGTCATCATACACGGAACTTGGATTTTGTCGCTTGGGTGGTTTACTCACCCGAGGGTCTGCTGGTGTCTTCAGGTGGCATATGCCTAGGGCCATCCACGAATAATGTGGCCGAATATAGCATCGTCATAGAACTTTTGCGCGATGCTATCTCACATGGTATTCACTCTTTAGAGGTTTGCCTAGATTCCCAGTTAGTAGTATGTCAGTTAAACGGCCGTTACCGTGTGCGTGATCCTACTTTACTCTGACGATTCCTACGAGTATGTCTTTTAGAACGACAGTTTGATTTTATCACATATTATCACATTCCTAGGAGTGTTAATCATATATTCGATGCCTATGCTAACTACGTTTTAGATTGACATTTGTCACATTAAAAAAGCAAAGAAAACCATCAAATCAATGTACACATTGTAAAATATAAGTAAAGTCGGAGATCCCTTTTTATATATTTAAAATATATATATATGGTGTTTATATCAAAAAATTGGGGCTAAAACCCTCAATACACGTATACAGTTGGTATACAGATCCCACGACATCTACACCTATGGAGTCAGATGTGTGTTATGATAACAAACCACAGTGTTTGCGAGACGTCGAAAAAATCGTACCCATGCTCTAGGTACACCCACCACTTGTCGTTGCATGGCTTCAGTTAGATCCTCTACCTGAACCATTGGAATCCTCCGAGTCAAATGAGACAGGTTGCCCTGCACGTTTTGTAGGAGTCTCTCAGCCTCTCCTCCCACCCCCTCATCACCCCGGTTCCTCTGTCGATGTCGAGATAACACCTCTGACCGTCGCGGACCCACGTTTGCGTCACACAAGTGTCTAGTTAATATTTAAACACCATCCAAAAATACTTTTGTCTCATAATACAAAAATACAAAAAAAATGAAATATTAAAAACATTTTACCTACGTCACCGTAGGCGGTCCCTGGTGGAAGTGGCATATCTGGATCTCCTCTGAAATCGATCCTTGCATAGGGATAGTCATCCAGAGCGATGACTTGTCGCGACCACCAGAAGAAGAAATCCTCGTTGTAGGGTGTTGGCACCATACCTCTCCCTTGTCGTCTCATGACCTCGGTCCACCGCACCATGGCTGGATCGCGTGGTCCTCTAGGAAGGATCTCCACTCTAGGTCCCAGACCTGGAACCCGCTCGAAAAAGAAACTGCATAGAATAGAGGCAAACCCGAAGTTTCGCTTACCCCCTTGTTTGCACTCTTTCAACTGACCTTTCATATTGGTCAGTAGTGAGGTACACCAGTCATAGACAGTGGGTCACATACACTATACTACATAGAACATGAGCGACCTCGATGCCTGGTGCAACGAAGCTGAACCTGTGATCCTGGTCAATACAATCACGATGATCTTCAGGCTGAGGTTATTTATTGCCCGGATAGGGAGTTGACCTCCCACCTTTAGAGTCCCCCCTACACAGTGGGCATCGATGTACTCCTCGATCTTTGTCCCACTCCCCGCTCCACATGACTTGAGGTTTACAACCTCTCATTGGTGTGATGGACCAATCAAGAAGTAGATTTCCTCTACTTCAATCCTCAATGGTTGTCCATTGAGGATAAAGCTTTCACTATTAGGGTCCCAGTAACCCACCAACATCTCCAACAACCTCACTTGGGACCTCATTCCTTTGAGACCCCAAAACTTATACAAGTCACATCTTTTTAGAGCCGCTTGAGCCACCGGATCTCGATCCACAGCTACATCAACCTCCTCATGTTCTTTCTCTCTCTCCATTCAAGATCCATCATGTAAAAGAAAAACCAAATTTTGAGTTAGGACCCTCCTTTTTGGTCATTTGTGTGCCTGTACGCGGCTTCATTTGCATACAGTCGCGTGTAGGGCTCAATATCTGCCCCCTGTGGTTCACACGGTAGTGTATACCTTGTCGTATACACGACCTAAACAAATTCAGCCCGCGTACACCGAAATCTACATTGTACGCCCTCAATCACTAAAAAACTGGAACCTAATTCAAAAATGTAATCCACTGAATTTGAAGAGGATGAGAAGTAGAGTTACCTGATCTAGACGGTTCGTGATTTTGTTGCCTGATGCTCCCGCAATCGCGGTTTGAATCTTGGAGATATTTTGGTCCAAATTGCACTATTTGGGTAAAAATCAAAATGGTATAGTAATTTTTTATTTTATTACTATTTATAAGCTATTTTTACCCACTTTATATAGTTTCACGTCATTTTTTCACCTAATGGACTAATACAAGAACGGTTTTGAGCTGGTTTTTGTAGTTTTGACCCAGATTTCTTGCGGATTTCAATGTCATGATTGGTCGTTTGTCACCTTAGGCAGGTATTTTCATGATCTAGCATATAGGATAGGTATCCATTCCATCGTGCATTTTTGCATTATCCTCTAAACACCGCTTTTTATGCCTTAGGTACAAACCCATTTGTTGCGACACATAACCTTCCATCTGCTATAAGTAGTGTCGCTAATAAATGGTAGAAACTTACCAAACATGGGCGCCTAGTTAGATCCTCTTTGTCATTTGGTGCCCATGCCGAGTTTTTTCCTTAGGACCAAGAGTCCATTATAGATTGATACATGACTTTATGATGAGCCTCATTTCTCACTCATACACATGTGGCCTTATACCCCGCGGACTCCCAAACCAAGTTTAATTTAAGCTCTTTTCTAACTCGTTTTCAAAAAGTGAAAAGATCGTCGAGTGATTTGTCCCTTCCACACTCGTTAAATTGGATTTGAAAGGTCATGAGTCTTAGTTAAGCTCTTTTTCGACTCGCTACCAAAAATAGAAAAGATCGCCAAGTGAACTTGTCTTTTTCACACTTGTAAATTGGATTTGAAAAGACGTCTATTTGGCACAAGTTTATCCCTTTTTCACATGAAGTAGACTAAAAGACATAAAAAAGGACATTTTTTGGCATTAAGTTGTGATTGCATCTCATGCCCTCGCTTGTAGTATTGAGCCTTTAGTCGGTTCTCACTTTGCGTTATAAACCATTGCCTAAGCAGTTTTGCATCCTCAACCAAGCAGAGCCTTGTTTATATCCTTCACAATTTGACACCCTATACCCTGGAGGGAACATCACCCCGAGTGTCCATCTCCCGCATGCATTTCCTTGCATTGAGCATAGGTACGTTCCACTGCTAGAACTATGATCCAGATGGATATTGGTGACCACCCACCTTTTCCGACTGGCTCAAAACTATTTTCTAGCAATTTTGGCAAATTACTATTTTTAGCAGGTTTTAATTTTTGGGGCCATTCTGAGGACCTAAATGAAGGTTTTTCGAGATCGAGGTTCTCAATGATAGACAAAGGCATAATTGAGCCCCCAAAATGAATCTCCTCGACGATACCTTTCCACTGAGCTATCACACGCCTAAAAC
>SNQJ01S0002519.1:8182-18498 GCA_010110895.2 Picea sitchensis
TATAGGTGGTCTTTCCAATATAAGCATGTAGTCAAAATATATATATATATATGTTATAGGTGGTCTTTCATACAGCCACCATTTCTGATCAAAACACCATACAGACAGTCTTGTACTGAAACCATTCATAATTGCACAAACCATGAACATACATGTCAGAATATTAATTTCAAGATACGAGATATAACACTTATCGGAAAAACAATAGGTTTGATGCAACTACTGAGAGGGGTGTTTGTTTCCACCCAACCATAGGCTCAACAATTCCGAATGGATTTACCACTAGCCACCGCCAAGCTTAGACCATGATGTTGTGAGACTGAGTCTATGTTTGTCAGAATTTAAGAACGAAGGTTACTCTCCTTCTTCTCTGCTTATCAATCACTCTGTATATTTTTCCAGAGTCCTTCCAATTTCTCCCCTCTTGCGATCTCTGTCGCAACTGCCCTCCTCCACACTTATTTCCTTCTTTTTCTTTTCCGGTGAGGTTGTGTGTGGCATGAAATTCCCCGCGGTGGTCAGGTATGAGGTTTCCATAGATGGGCAGTTCACCCCCATCCCTCATTAACTCATGAGGAGCCTTGATGCAGGAGCATCTCCCACATCAAGCGAGCCAGCGCGGAAGCGGAAGACAGTTGGAAGGTGTCCAGCACAAATTTTTGAAAACACCTTGAAACTGTTGCATGAACATTAATGAGGAGATTTAATGGGGTGCACTTTGTATATTGTAAATGGACCTTGAGTGGATAGCTCTCGTCCTTTAGTAGATAGACGACATTTAAAGTAGTTAATGCAAGTAGATAGGATTTTAATTCATAGATTAGACAGTTTTAGAAATCAAGAGGGAAACGGGATATAGACACCCTCATTGTGCATTGTAACATAATTCAGAATTCAGAAATAGATAGAGAATTATGGAGGAGCAGGAAGATCATAGGAGAAGCAGAGAGATGTGTGAGACACCCATGTACAGACATTT
The DNA here is from genome assembly GCA_010110895.2 of Picea sitchensis. NCBI lineage: Eukaryota > Viridiplantae > Streptophyta > Pinopsida > Pinales > Pinaceae > Picea > Picea sitchensis. The sequence continues at coordinate 9,162 of SNQJ01S0002519.1, forward strand.
GAATTAATACAAGAGTTCTTATTCAAATTCATGGTTTGTGTTGTTCTCTGTGTATTTGATGTTGATATGCTCATGAATGTTTATTTCCTGTTATACATTTGCTTTTATATGCTGTGTATATGATTTCATATATGAATTGAAGTCTGAGAGGGAGATGGAATGAGTTTCAATTGTTTCTCTATTTGAGCCAGAGAATTCCTGCAAGGAGTGCAGTCGAATTGTCCGCAGGGAGTGCGTTGACAGAGGGGTTCAATTAGAGATATCTTTTGTTCTCATTTCCTCGAAGGTGCAGTTGGGCACAGGGTCGTGAAAGGAGTGCATAGGCTAGATAAAAGTCTCAGGGGTGTGAACCTGAGTGAGGTATTGAAGGACTGTTGCTGCAGGCATGTACAGAGTCGAAAGAGACTTCAGCACTTAGACGTGTTGAAGGGTTGCCGCAAGGAGTGCGCGCAAGGAGTCTTTTCTAAGGCTCAGAGTCATAGCAAAGCTCAGGAAGGATAGGCCTTCAAATTCATTGAAGGAAAGTACAGGGAAGCTGAGACTTGAAGGTTAGCATAAGCGTCGCAGGTTTGCACGTAGGGGGGACAAGTTCCGCAGAAGGAACACAGTCGTTTCGCAAAATCATTGAAGGAGGAGTGGAAGGTAGGTATTCTCCGAGGAGAATTCGCGATATCCCGACAAATCAGAATCGTCCATCAGTGGGGACATGTGTCGAAAGATCCAAAGAAGTCAAGCTTTGGAGTATCGGGAGTTTCGAGGACAGGGTATTCTTGCATCCTGGAATCGTGACCCGTGATATCCCGACGGTGACGTAAACAGTGTGGGACCGCCGGAGTCGGTGGAGGACAGGTGGCACACCGTATTGGAGTTCGGGGAAAGTAAAGTCTCGAAACCATTGACATCAGGATTCACAATCTCGCGAACCCTGAAATCCCGATAGAAGCGACGGGAAGTGGAAAATCCAACTCGCACGTGTGCATCGGAGTTTCGGTCTATCGGGTATCGGGAGTCGGTAAGACGAGTTGCTTGGTATCGCGAGTACCGAAATCGTGATAGGGAAATTTTTTATAGAGGAAAGAGAAAAGTCAGCATTGACCGGCCATCAGGTCTCGGGGATTCGAGAGCCCAGTGATCGACCTTTGACATCACGAAGTCACGAAGTCTGATTCCCCGATAAACAGAGAAAGGGGATCGAGCGATAGTTATGTGGGTGCGGATTTCTCGATAGGGAAATAAAAGAACATTTGAGTTCTTCAGGCCGTGAGAAGAAGAAGATCCTATGAGCGGACGTGCCCTGAGGAGTGTGCCTACGTCAAGCCTCTTCACCTACCAACCTGGGGAGTAATTCATTTCGGGGCCAGCGAGCCGCTCTTGATCTTCGGGCCAGTGAAGACCAAATACGGTATTGGTTTCGGTGGAAGTTAACGCCACCATTCCAGGTGCCTTCCACCACCTTTCATCAGCCATCATGGTCTCTTTTCAGCACATCCCCCTCCCAGCAGTCCTACAACATATATTCATAACATTATTTACATTCGTCGACCTTTTATACTAAGGTCCATTCAAAATCACACATTCACATCTTTGAGTTTGTCATAGTTCTTGGCCAGTATAGTTATTTTTACAGACTGGGGGAAACAGGGTGTTACAACGACGCCATAAAGTAAATGTATCAGCTTACTAGAGTAATATGACAAGGGATAGCAGTCCTTGTGGCAAGCAAGAAATAGACAAAGAGGAGGGCTTTGAAAATGAATGCTCAAATTTAGGCTGGCAGGGATTGCCAGGGCCATAGGATGAGTATCTCAAGTCATATAAATACCAGTGCTGGCCCTGGGAGACCTCCAATAAATTCATAATGTAAGCGATATCGAGACATTGTAAGCAAACTAGGATGTAAAAGATAAATTGAAGATGAATTTTTGGATTATAAATTTATGGATAGTCCACTGTCAACAGAACATTCCTTGCGTTTTGCAATCTTTTCTCAAAAATACGAGGCAAAATTTATGTACCTTCTAGCTATGTTGGATGGAGCATGTAGCAAGGAAGTATACATTGCTTATTTGGAGCTATTTGTAATATAGAGACATGTTTTTAAACTTTCTTTTGTGTATTTGTAGAACAGAAATCAAATTTTGTAGACATCCATCTTTTAAATTGAAGTTTGAAGCAGCAAAAAGGCAGCTTCAGGAAGGATATCAATGAATAGAAAATGGTTTGTATTCTGTTGTTGGAATTTATTTTTATTTTAAAATTTGTTCCTGCAATAGTGTTAAATTATGAAGTGGATATTAGCTCATGAACTTTGTAACTAATGGTATAGTGATGTTTTTTGCACCCAAGAAGCATTGTATGGTTCAAATAATGGAATTGCAAGACCTACCTAAATAGGGCTCTAAATTGTTTCATGGTAGGCCAATGTCACAGCATCATCGTCAGTGGATGAATAACTGAAGATAGTGACACCATATTGTAAGGTAAAGTAGTCAAGAGACAACCCCAGGACTCTGAAAATCTCTGATGAGGAGGAAGTAACTAGCCAGTGTGTTGGCTTGATTCCATTGTATAGTTTCTAGTTGAGCTAGATCTATTGGAAAATTAATTCTAGATTGGCTAGAACTCTGAAATTTCACAAGCTCGGAGATTGAGATGACAAAACTAAGTTTTGTTTGGGATTCTTTACTCTCCCATTTTTAGGAGAGATATAGGGATTAAATTCAATTTCTTGAATCCTTATTAAAACTTCTATGGCATTTTGTTGATCTTTTTGCAAACTACACATTGTATTCATTATTCTGTGCTCTTCATGAAATTCTTGTTATCTTTATGAATTTATTTAAGTGGCTTTGGCATGATCAGTTGTGTTCTCATACAAGGGTATATGATGCCAACATCCACCCTATTTATTGTACACTTTTTGAACATATTTCATTTGGGCTACATGTGTACATAAATTTAGGATCATTGCTAGATGTCTTTCTGGGATTTTGTGCATGTTCTTGTTCTGTCATTCCCCTAAGTATACAAGTCAGCTTCTCATGGACTGTTGTTCTTGCATGCCTTTTTGCAATCACACAATTGGATCTTAACATTATTGATGGGGCTATATTTTATTTTCTATTACTGATAGATGTAGTTATTAGATTCAGAATGTTTCCATGATGGATTTTAAGATGCAGATCTTTATTTGTTCCATTCACTGTTGTTGGTTGTGTGGAAATTGCCATAATATTTTCCATTATCCCTATGCTACTTTGCATATTTTATGTGCTTTTCTTCATATTTGGCTTTTTAACAAGCATTTATTTGTCAGTGTGCTTCGAAATGGATTAATTGTAGAGATTTGGAATTTGTATGTACCATCATTCTACCGGTTTCACATTTTCTTGATTGCATTATAGGCCTTGGATGTTATAAAATATTTTGAACAATTACTGTCCGTTAATATCCTTGTCCTTTCAACTTTCAAGGCTTTCCTGTTCTTCAACTGCATGATAAAGCATCAATACTTTTCCATTGACAATTATTCGGCTATTCGGATTGGTGTAGATTATAAGTGCTTTTTTCTGTAATTTCATTCATGGTGGATTGGCAAAGGCCAAATGATAAACTTTGTTTTGTGGGAGTACATCCTTCCATGCATGAATCTGGTTTATACTTAAAAGTTAAAGCAATTTGTGAAAATAAGTGTGTGAAATCCTCATGTATTATTTGGCAAACACTACATATGTCAAAATCCACTTAAAACAACCTATGACATCTGAGTATTAACCTCATTTTAATTTATTGGTAGCATGATCTAGTCCATGAAGGATATCATAAATGGCATTATATATGACAGGATGATCTAGTACACAAAGGATGTCATGAATGGCATTATATATGACATAATGGTATTCATATTTCAATAAACAGTTTAAAATGGAGTTTAGCAAATCTATTCGTTGCCAGTATGATCCAGGGACCATAGTAGATTATGAATGCTACATGCTAAATGTCATTATCATTTATGTAATTGTAGAAATGTTCTCCATGGTAATGGTTTTGTTTCAAGCTTAGTGATGAAAATGAAAGAAAAGAACAAAAAATGAGATGTTTCTGCAATACTTCAATGATTATATGGGAATTGTCTAAATGGTGATATTCATTCTTTAAGAATTTATATATTCCCAATGATTATATTACAAATTTTCTCGTATTTTGTTATAACTTGTGTCATTTTCTCTCTAGTTCTTTGGTTATTTTTCTAAGTAGGTTTTGCTTCTTTATTGTTGTTACAGGTTTTTTCAATATGAAAAGCATAAATACTAGCATCGAATCGCCAGTGTCTATGGGCACTAGGAAACCCTGCAAAAGACTAGAGCAAATGCACCCTCTGCGGGAGCATTCAACACTTATAAGACAAAATGTATGTAGTATTTTCTAATTTTGCATGACCCTCATTGATGTTCTCTCTATCGGGTTTAGGAATTATGGACACATATGTGTTTTAAAATCGATATGTAGGACACATTACTTTGTATTTGGGCTTTACAGCTTATGGATATATTTGTGTTTTTGGATTGATATAAGACATCTTCATGTCATTCTCACTGGCAAGTTCCTTTTAATTTTCAATATGTCACATTCTCTTATGTTGAAAGTCTTTGTCCCATAGAATATTAAAGGTTTTATTGTATCATTATCATGGAAATTTGAAAATTAGATTCCAATAAACTAATGGCCTAGATCTTTTGTCCTCTAGAAGACCTTTCCAGTGACTATAAGATGAGCAAATTTGGACTTCGAGGCTAAAAGCTACTATACTTTTGAAGTTGGCAGTTTTTTATCTTTCAGCCAATTTGTTCCCATAGTCGGACTGAACTAGAAATTTATTGTCCCATCATAGCATTCTCATATGTTCCTCCTCCAACATGCAAATAATTTTTTAACTCTTTCCTCCTCCAACATGCAAATAGTCGGATGATTGCTAATGAATGAAAGAAAACAATGAATGCATATCTTGAATAAGAGTTTTGTCTTTCTAGCATTGATAAGCCTCTGAGCTAGTTTTGAATGTGTTTTTGAATGCTTACTGTTAATCAAATGCTCTTTAGGAAACATTTGTTGATTAATGTCGTGAGATCTATGAATAGGACTTCTGAATAGAAGTTTAGCATCTCCTCCATATTCAGCTCTTAGAATAGGTTTTGATTTATATCATTAAAAGAAACTAAGTCTATCTCTAAGCTCATATATTTTTGAGTCTGCATCAAAGTCTTACAAACACTGGATTGATAATTAATGCGCTCTAATTTACATTAGTAGATTGGAGCCCAACATTTTGGTGTCATTGTCGGGGGATGCACATTTAGAAATAGATTTAGAAGCTCATTTGGATAGGATGATTATAAAACAAAAACATTTTTCATTATTCTTATTCATGCCTAGACATAGAAATTAGGAAGGTAGATCCTCAAAACGAAACCCCCAACCACTAATAAAAAATAAAAATAAAAACGAAACCCACAAACTACTAATCCATTTGCAAAACAAGATCTAAAAAAAACATGATGTTAAAGAAGTCATTTAGAGAAGGAGGGTATGCCACCACAAGGATCTTCCTAAATCCTTGTCCACAATTTAGAATGGTGACTAGGGATGAATCTTCATTTAAAAAGTTAGAAGAGGAATAAAATATACATGAAGAGGATCCACAAGAAGAGAACCTAGAAGCTTATTCTAGTTATCTTTCTAAGGAAATCAATGAGTCATGGATGACATGCAATGAAGATCAAACATTAGAGCCAGAAATTGAAGAATTTCTAGCATGTATATCACAAGATCCCTTGTGCATTCAAGATTTTGAACAAGTGCCACAAGAAGAGATTTGTGCTATAACAATTAAGGAGAGCCGAGCAAACCAAGATCAATTCAAAATTTGGTTTCAATTAGTCATTAGGACACAACACCACTCCATTTTTCAACATTCTTTAGCATCAAATCTTTATGATCAACAAATTTTTCATGTCCAAGCATTCATTAAAGTTTATTTTTCAAACTTGAATGTGAGTCTACTTATGATCTTGTTATGCAAATGGATGCATTGGAAATTATGTTATACTTGAGAGAATGACTTATTTTTCAACAATAGTGTAGGATAGAATAGAATAAATAAACAAATAGGTAAAATGAATAAGACTTTTGCTTCAAACTTTTATGAATAATTCTTCAAATCATTGTTCAATAGTCATTTGAAAGGATTTCATGGAAAAATATAGTAAAGACAATCTTATTTCGGGTAACCATATAGAATCATTTTGAAAACATGTTTTTAAATAATATATCTCTTGAAATCTAGTTTTTAAATCCATTTTGAAAATTTCAATTTGGATCACAAGTCAAAAAGATATGATCAAAATAGAAACTAGGTCTCAAGTGAAATTTTGAGGACAGAGTTAGTACAACCTTGATTTGAGGGGTCTAACGGAAAAAAATTTACATGATATTTATAAGAAATGTATCCCTTTGAATCTAGTTTCCAGATCAATTTGAATCACCTCAATCTGATATCCTATGAAAAAGTTATGCTCAAAATACTAACTACTTGTTAAAAAAAAAAAACGGCATGGTGACAATTCTAGGTCTTGACTGTTCATAGGCATATTTCACATATAAAATCATATTATTTTCAAAACCTGTTTATATGGGAGATATGAAAGTCTAGTTCAAAACACAATTTGAATCATTCCATTTGGAGGTCAAATGAAAAAGTTATGACTCATTTAGTGACTACATGTCTTCAAATCAGCATAGTAAAACTCTACCTCCTAGGTCTGTTCATCAGACAGTTTGTGATATCAAACATAAGGGTTTTAAAAACATGTTTCTACTAGATACAGAAAAATGAATCTACTTTACTCTCCAAGTGTAATCACATCGATCGGATCTTTAACGAAAAAGTTACACTCGAAATAGTGATTGTTGGTCTAGTCAAACATTCACGAGCATCTCTATCAAACAGTGAATTGTTCATCATTTTTACCATATAATATTAAAACATTTTGAAAACCTATTTACACTGGAAGTATCCACATGAATTCACTTTAACTTGGCTTTGGAATCACTCTAATCAGACATAAAACGAAGATTGTGCGAACAAAATACCGCTAGGAGGTCTAGGTTGGCCACCATTCCTAAAAGGGGTAAAACAAATGCATTTTCTTTGAATATCATATTTGGACTTGTTTTCAAAGTATTGCTTGTATTTAATGGAAGAAGAGAGACTGTACACCTCTCTTCCTTCATCCTATCCTTAAACTTACAAAACCTTTTATGGTTTATGTCTGATTATTTGATATGTTGATATCTGCAAATTTCTTTGTTAGTCTGTTATTTTTTGCAATATATCTTTAAGTTGTTATATTTACAATGTATAGTTAATCTGTTAGTTTTTTGAGATATAAGTATCAATGTATTACACCATCAACCAAAGAGCATGAATATATGTTATAAACCATTGTAAGACCAAATAGCTAATCCACAGAACTAGCTCGGTTACAGTTCAATCCACAGATTGAGTTGGCATCTCTGGAACCATTTAAATTGTAATAGCATTTTGAGTTGCATGTAGATTATTTTCATCTTCATTCATTTCCACCGTAGGGGTTCATCACAACCTTTAAAGTGAGTGGCCATGTGCCACAAGAGGGGGCAACATCAGAAATCTTTATCCATTTTAAGTTCAATAATTTTCTGGTGGTACAACCACACATTTTAGGATTGGTCTATAGGACAAACGTAGTAATAGAACTAACATAGACCAAACTAGTTGGTCAGATTATATAAGATATTTGTATATTATTTTCAAGCTCTCATATAGGAATAAGAGCAAAGCTTGACTAAGTTTATGTTAGTGCCCTGCCTTAACCTCCCTACTTTGGGATACTTAGGAGTTAGTCAATTATTGTATGATGTCATATTCTTTGAATAATGCCCATTAGATAGTTGATGTGTGCTTACTCAATGTAAAAGGGTCGTCTGTATTAAATAAGACGACCCTTCATTGTATCTAGAAGGTGAAGCTTCAGGACTTGGTTTAAGTTAGAGTTTAGAAAGATTGACACTATCCTCTCTTAAGAGTGAGACACATCAAAGTATGAGAGAAGAAAATGCCAAAGTATCAATTGAGAATGAGCTTAAGGGATAGGTAACTTAGACAACAATTTCCCATGAAAGAGGGCTTGGAACATGGAATGTGTGTGTTGCTTCAAATTAAGATAACATGAGTGCCCAAGCAATGTATCATTCATCATCATTTAGAACCATTTTCATCTCAAGATTCATATGCTAAAGTTGACCAACAAAGTTGCAATGAGAGAAGATTGTAGTGCTCTTATCAAACCAGGATTTACTTTGATCAATGATAAGGAAGCAACTATGTACTAAGCATTACTAGCAACATTCAAAGATTTTATCCCAATGACCTTGCAATCAAAAAGAATATATGCAGTGTTGTATTAAAACCACAAGGACAACAAAGTTGCATCAATCCAATGAATATTGTCAACCAAATGAAGATGCCAGATCTATGTATATGAGATAGTAAAGAGCACTTAAACCACATATATATTCCCAACAAGTGCTACTGTAATAGAAGTTTCCAGATTGTGTAATCAAAATAGCAGATAGAGCATGATCAGATTGCAATGTTACACCACTTCATAACAATGACCTTTCTTATGAGTTTAATACCACATGCGACAGAAAGAGAAAATGTTGTGAAAGGATAGCAATTAAGTCAATGTACCAGTGACCAAAAGCATTATCGAGTTCAGATTAAAATCAGAGACAAGTCCTGTATTTTTTTCATTCAATTTGTGTGCTCAACACCATGAAATATCACTCGTTATTTATCCACATGTAATGATAGCATTTAGTGTTCTTTAACCCAGAGAATTAAGACAATATTTAATGTGTATTTGCACCATAAGATACAGTCAAAGGAAAGTCACAACTGATGATCACAAACTGGAGGAATAAACTATCCACAAGGTGCAAGAAGGTAACAAGATTTACCACATACTTAAGAACAAACCATTAGCATTTAAATGAAACCAAAATTTTGTAGTGTTAGACAGTGTATAACCCTCAAAATAGCAATTAGAAAAAAGGTGACGTTTTTCTCTCTAAGTGAGGTCATTGGACCTTTTCTTGAACTGATTTTTTCTTATGGAATGTTTAGAGCAGAAACACATCAAAACGACGCAAGGACAAACATTATATCGTTACCCAAATTATGAACTTTGGTTTCTGCAGTGAACAAAACCCCTTGAACAGTGACCCAAAAGAAATG
>SNQJ01S0002519.1:32750-70587 GCA_010110895.2 Picea sitchensis
CTCTCATATATTGTGCATGGTGTATTGTGGTGTATTGGTGTAACTCTTATACTATTGTTCATTGCTCATTGGACATAGTTGAATGGTTTAAGTATAAGTTGAAAAAGGTTTTAAATTGTACTTGATACCGATTCACCCCCCTCTCAGTATCAACAAAATGTGGCCTTTTATGGCCCCTTTGCCAATTATTTCATTTACCTCTGTTTGCACCTTTTCCATTGTTTTCATTGTTTCCGTTGCTAAAAAAAATCACCCTGAAGTAATATTCCAATCAGAATATGAAAACCTTTAACAATCCATTCACTAATACTCTACCTAAATAAAATAAAAATGTTGGCTCTATCATTCACAACAAAAGCATAAGCAATCCATCCATTGACACAACCCACCACATATTGAATTTAATAATCAATTGCAATTGAACAGGGAACTACAGGGTCATTGGGAAAATTGGGGGCTTTGTAATGAATGAAAAATGATAGTAGGGATGGGAATGAAAAAATGGATATTATTCAAGCAAAATAAAGAACCAAACAATGTATCCATATTATAATTTCCAATTCAAGACGTCATCCAATCCCTTTCGATCCTTTCTTTTTTTTTAAATGAAATTCATAATAACAGAACATGGGATAAATTAAATGTTATTGGGGAGATGGTGGGCATATAATGAGCAGAAAATGAGATAATGAATGGGAATGACACGATTAATGTTATATTACATGAAATAACTTGTATTAACTTTAAAATCAACATTACCATCATTTGCCAAAAATCATTTGGATATTCATTGTTTACCAAGCCAATTATTTCCAAACTAATCTAACAAAACTCCCACCAACCAAATCTCGTTTGTGCCAACAACATTTCTCATATAGTATCCACGACATAGCAACAATTTTTTTTAAACTGCAATACCAATCCCAAGGAAAATTTCAACTCTATCAAACTTTGTAAGTTTCATTTATTTTTTTTAAACCATAGATATCCTTTTAAATTAGTAAAGTGTTTTGCATAAGACTGTCAACAAATAAATTTTTTACTCAATCATAATAATAAACAGAATGCCTAAAGTCAACATGAAAAGGTGAGAAAGGAATCATAAGAACTTTCAATTGTCCATCACACCATAACCCCAGATAACTGTTGAAAAACAAATCGGGTTCGAAACCCCAATGGGAACCTAGTGGTCATTGTTTCATCAAATCCACACCAACTTCAAATTCGACAGAATTCCCTCATGGATAAATAACAAGAAAGCCACGGTTTTGTGGGTCTAATCAATCTTCTCGTTGTTTGGTCAAAGAAACTAAACAAAATTTTGAATCTGGGTTCGAATTTATTACTTTCCCATTCATATCGGATGAGGAAACAAAGTCTGGAGAAAACATAGAGGGCATAAGGTGTGGACTGTAAGGAAAAACAGTTCCTTCCCATCACAACTTTCCCACAAACTCCCAAAGTGACAGCAAGATAAAATACACATGCCTTCATAACTTCATAAGCCATGGTAATAATACTAAAAAATAACTGTAATTTTCCAAGGTCTAGGTATGGGATTAAGGGTATTATACAATAGTCACGAAACCCAACTGCTCCTTTCCTTTTACAGAAAAAACCCTCAAAAATTGACCATAAAATGTGAGTGAAACAAAATGTATTCACCCATCAAACATTTTCCAACATCCATATCACAGTAATACCACATTTTCTCCAAGTGCAACACAACCAGACACTTCAAAATAGAAGGCCGAAAAATAATTTCAGTTGAATCTCTTAAGGGCCAAAAAGAAAGAAACCCAAATCGAAACGCATTTTAACAGTGTGAGAATGCTCACAAACAATCCATTGTAAACTTTGGAAAACAAACACATTCTGCATGCAAACTCTAAGAGCCAACAAGACGATTTTATTTGGAGTGGAGCCAAAAATCCATGAATGGAGAGATAAAATCCAACATACCCATAAGAAGAATGCCAGAAAAATACGAAGCACAATTATTTTTCTGCCAAAGGTCGAGCATAATGGAGGCGCTACTAACTAGAGCAACCAAAACAAGTGCGAGAAGTATAGTGGAGGTGGCAGCTTGGAGGTAGGGTAAAGACAACGTGCAGTAAATGCACGTCGCTTCCCATACTTTGTATTTAATTCCATCAACCACGACCAACTCTAGAGTGCCCTTAGCCTCCAAACATTCATTCCAAACATACGTCTACCACTCTTTAGCTATTTGTCAATAAATTTCCAACATCAAAATTGGGTTGAAGGTTGATATGTAGATCCATTCCATTATATGCCCATCATATACTTAGCATCAAAATAAACTTGACTCACATGTTTTTCTAATGGAGGATAATCATACCATTCAACAATCAATTGCCCAAATATATCATGAGTTGTATGTAGAATGTACTTAGCATTTGAATAATATGTCAAAGTCTAGGTGTAGCAAGAGTAAAATGTATAATGAAATAAACATTCTCTTCACTTGAAATCAAATTGATAATACACCCAATCATCCATTAACAAAAAATAGAACCAGGTTAGGCTCTTTTCTTTTACTTTCAAACTGTGAAATTCTTCTTGTAAGGTAATCATGAGCGCATCTTGAAGATGTTAACAAGAGGAATAATTTGTCTCCCTTATTACTGTTGTAAAGGGGTCCCACCTATTTAGTATTATTTATAAATATATATAAGTAATAATTCATTGCAACTCATTTGCAGCAGGGATTTTATGTTGTGCTTTTGGGCGTCAACAAACTGGTGACTCCACAGGGAAATTTGTTTTCAGCAGATTTAGAACTCATAATTCTTGGTTCCGCAGACTAGTAGAAGTAGGTGATTGAATCTACTCAAAAAATAGTTATGCAACAGGGGGGGAATAATGGCTTAATGGAAATGACGAGAAGGTTCTTCATGTAACAACTTATGGAAAGTGAGATGTATGATGGGAATTGTTCCTATATGCATAACAACCAATAAGATTCATATTTGAGAACACTTTAAAATTGCAAGGAGAATGCTTCTGATATGCTCTTAAACCTTAGAATGGGGGGAAGAAATGGAGAGCAGAAGATGGGAAGAAATCAAAACCAACTATGTTGCAGCAGTGTTTAAAGCAAAAAGGTATTCCATCATTGTCTCAAAAGGAGGATATCATAACAACTATGTATCTCTTTATTCCCATTCATCAACATTACTTACATAAATGACATCATTATGGAAAAATTGATCCAAACTTTATTTCTGATGACCATGCAAAGCAAACAACAGAAAACAAAGTTCAATAAACCAAAGTGAAAAAAAAATATAAGACAAAAATATATACAGTAGTCATACTTACACAATATAGAGTCAACAATCATGTTGGTTCCACATAATGTTTCAAATGGTAACCATTGGTACTGTAAGAAAACCATCACTCATCCATGTATTTAAGAAGATATGAATTTGAACCAAAGATAGAAGCGACTTTGAAAGGACCTAGCCATAAATTTTGGAACTTAGAATGCCTTCCTCTCTCAGCATGGGTCGAGTCCCATAGTAAGACTTTGTCATATATTTTAAATTCAATAGCCTTTGCTCATTTATTAAAATACTTCTTCATCGTTTGTTTCCTCCTTTTCATATTTTTCGAGGAAAAATCCTTTGTTCTTCTAGGGCTAACAATGTATTTATCCTTTGAGAAACATTAGAAGAATTTAATTCTTTGGTCTGTAACATCAACCGCAAGAAGGAAAGATATAATTCAATAGGCAGAATAACATCTTGGCCATATATGAGTTGAAAGGGAGTAAATCCTATACTTGATTTAGTGGTTGTATGGTCTTCCCAAAGAGCATAAGTTAGAAGTATGTGCCACTGGCAAGGTTTGTCTTCTATAATTCTCTTTATAATCTTGACCAGAATTTTGTTAGTGGACTCAGCCTATTCATTTCCTTGAGGGTAATAAGTGGATGAACTGAAATTCTTGACACCTAATTTAGTAAGGAATTGGGTCAGTTTTGTAGAAATGAAGGTTGGCCCATTGTCCGTAATAATTTCTAATGGAAGGCCAAATATGGAAAAGATATTGGACTCTAGAAAATAAATTACTTGTTCATATTGCGTGTGTCTAAGAGGGACAACCTTAGTCCACTTGGTAAAGTAATCAGTGGTTTTCAAAATTAAGACATGCCCAGCAGAGGATGAAGGATTGATTGGGCCAATAAAGTTTAAACCCCACTTAGAAAAAGGGAAATATGCAAGGACAAGTTGTAAAGGCATGGAAAAAAGATGTTCCTTACCAATGAATTTTTGGCATTTATCATAGGACCTTACAAATTTATAAGAATCATGAAATATAAAAGGGCAGTAATAATAATTCCTTATGATCTTAAAGGTGGTAGCTTTAGTAGAGAAATGTCCACCAATATGAATGACAAATGTTGATGATCCATGGATTTCATGTAGTATTTTTTGTGCTTCATCATCATTTACACATCGGAGTAGCAAACCATCAGCAGATCTTCTAAATAAGAAGTCTCCTAAAATAATATACTTTGAAGCTTCAAGACGGATTCTCCTTCTCTTATGAGGATCCAACTCATCTGGTCACCTTTGATACTACAAATAATACAACATATTTTTATACCAAGCATGCTCAGTTATAGAGAGATTTTGATTTTCAATATAAAATAGCGTTGAAAGAGGTTTATCTTGGTTGTCAAATTCTTCACTTAGTTTAGTATGTTCAGCTAAGTGAAGGGCTAAGTCTCATCCCTTGATGGTCTTAGAAGTCATGATTGTCAAATCATGCTCCTGAATTTTGGCAAGCCAATTTGCAAGTTTTGTTGAGAGGTAAGTTTGTGAAAGTAGAAACTTGACAGCAGGAAAAGGGACTTTTACATATGTATGTTTGCCCAAAATAAAATGGTGAATTTTTTATATAGCTTTGTGTTATAGACCTAAAATTCCCTACTCATGCATATATGGCATTGGCCTTCCTACTTGCATAATTTTCCAAACCGCTGCTGAGGAACTCTATTTAAAAAACCATTTTTTGGAGCATGTACGTGCTCTATTGCACTACTTCCCGCATACATATGCTTGTTGCATGCTATAAATCCCGTGTACATATGCTAGCTTCACACTAAACAGCATGCATATACCTCCAAAAGTTGAAAAAATTAAAAAATTGCAAGGAATTTGTGTGAATTTACAGGCTATTGGAGGTTTCCCAACCAAGTCACCCACTATAGCTCATTCCCCAACTGAATAACTATCCTTTTGTCATATAAAAGGAGGCCTTGGGGTCTCATTCCACAATCAAGCATTAGAACGATGAAACTCTGCCCAAATTCCCTTTCCTTCCTTGCCCAAGTATTTGCATCCTTTTGTGAGTTATTTCCTCAACATTAACTCTCTAGCCCTTTTCTCCCATACAATCCATTTCGTTCCCTTGAAATGATCAGCAGATTGTGAGAGAAGGCATTCGGAAGGTGCACTTGGAGAATTTTTAAAAGGATCCCGGACCAGGTTCACAGAGTGATGGCCTGCAAAGGTTGTAACTTCCAATCTTTGAGTATTGAATAAAAGAATTTGCTTCCCTGTCCCAAACGATATTTTATGTATTTTATTTGGTTTATGCATAATGAATGATATCTAAACCTAATTGATGAATAGAAATAAAATGTTTGTAGCATTATTTTCCTAGTTGTGGATGCAGGTCATCTTTGGGAGGAGCCTTGCAGCCTTAGGAGATATAAAGCTTGAGGAGGTTAGCACCAAACGTTGGATTAAAGGTATAGTTTCTGACTTACTCTTTCATTACTTTATGTTCATCTATTTTGGAATGTTTGGGGTAGTGTAGGAATTAGATTGAATTTTAAGGGAGTCATTGCTTTGTCTATACTTATAACCCTGGTATAGTTATAGGGGGATTTTTCCGCTAGAAGAATTGGCGACTCCATTGGGGAGTCTCTCTAGGGTTTTAGAGCGAGGTTTTTGGGTTTTTAATTGGCTTATTGATTTCCTTTTGAGTTTCAGTCAAGTTTACTGCATCTTTTAAGGGTCTCTGGTCACTTGCAAGGTGCCTACCAGTTTTTCCCTACCCTATCAGTCTTCCTAGTATTTTTATTTTTGAAAATTCTCAAAGGTGTACGTGCCCTGCTTTGGTTCAGCCCGCGTACATACGCACTCTGCACAATAGACATCCTGCATACATACGTAGGTTGTTGAGGAAAAATCCCCATGTCTCTGTGTCTTGAAAGTGTTTTTTAACAAAGAGAATCATGTCTCTTTCCTTATAGAATTTTAGGCTTCTTGGAACTTTCATGAACTTGTCAGATTCTTTGTCTTTGGCCATAGCTTGGGTTAAAGTTTCAGTTAACGTGTTCTTTAGTTTTCTTTTGTTTTCCCTAAAGGTTTAGAGTGAACTGTCAAGTTTTAGATCTTCCTTTTGGTCTCGTGTTTGAATCCTTGCGTCTACGCAGTTGGCTTAGGGTCTCTGTCAATCTTAATTTGGTAAAGTAGCTTAGGTTGTTTGTTTGCAGAAGAAAAAGAGTCTTCATTTCAAATTTATTTTTTATTTCCTGAAATACAAGTAGTTTTGCTTAGTCAAATGAAAGCACGTTTTAGGAAACTTTTAATTAAAAGATCTTGAAACATTGATCAGAAAAGTTGAATTTTACAAAGAGTTTTACGAGCTTTGCTTTAAGTTTGAAATGTCTTTTTTTCTTTCAAATGATTTAAAGTTCTCTTCCTTGTTCATCTCTTCATAACACCATTAGTTTCACGACCACATCCTTTGCGTAAATCAAGCCTTAAAATTAATGCTTAACTTAAAATATATTACACTTTATGTTTTTAAGGTTCACCGACTAGTTTAGGGTTTTAGGGCCTTGAATTAGGTGTGAAGAGGAAACTCTTCAAGGCAATTTTAAAACAAACATTGGAGTCTGAGACAGGGAGTGTCTTAAGTCCAACATTGTAAGAGTTAAGCGGGAACACCCTCTAACACAGGGGATAAACATGAGGTCGTGTGAGGAAAGGCAGAGGAGATAACCCCTCCAAAGGAGGACTAAACGTAGTGGGGATTGTATATTGAGAATCTTTCTCAGGAACAATATCAATCACATTTTCCTTCGGAGCTTCGTGGACCTCGAATCCATTAGAGATCCTCATTTTTCTTCTGGGCCAATTGCTTTCAAAACCCTTGAAGGGCTTCAGACTTGTTATCCTGCTCATTACGATCTTCCCAACTGTTGATTGTACCCACCCGGTGACTGACTGCGAGATGGAAACCTAGTTGCCCATATTTTACGAATTTACATAATTGACTGTGCGAGTATAACACGGTACCTAGAGTGGATGTTGGATCACACTTTTTAGAGTATACCCAGAGGGTGCTTCCGTGTTCAAGTTGCACTTACACCGGTTAGTTTCTCTAGTGATGATTGGTGTAACCATCCTTCCCACTAGTTAGTCGATTGCTTGATTTATCTTTAGGAAACTTTTAGTGAGTTCTTTGTGTTCCATGCTAGTCAAGACTTACTGTGTCGGTTGATCATTTCACAAAGTGTAAGATCAACAACTCTCTTGGTCGCAAAGGATTCAGGGCCCATCGTCGGTTACTTTGAAGCCACCTCCGCCACCGTTGAGGCAAAGACTTGATCAAGAAGGATCCTTCAAAGCAACCAGGCCGCAGGAAACTGTGCCTGGGACTGCTCCAAAAGGATACTTTTTGGCACCAGATGAATCCATCGTTTCTGACCTCGATACCAAAGGTTTCAGGCCATAAAATCCTCCGATCACTGACTTGTCAGCATCAATTTTAATTCAATTTGTCCCTCCCGAGGTGACATCTTATGAGCACCAGTTTTTTCGGCAAGCAACAATGGAAGCGAATGATTCTACTTTGCCTAGGAGTCCTCGTACTCCCATTACGGCTACTACTATAGGGGGCATCATACCTCCTCCCCCACCTTCGCCAGTTAAGACCTCAGTTGTCCTGACACCCACAACTTCGAGTAGTAATCTGATACCTTTAACGACTTCAACCACTATTCCGTTCACTCAGAACACGATGGGTGCTCCCTTCTTATATGGGACGTTTGACTTTGATATTAATTTAGTTTTTAATTACTCTACTTAACACACCATGGTTATGGGGGCAGGGAGCTCTAACGCTCCCTTGCAAGGGTCAACCGAGGGCACTACTGCCCCTTTTAATGTTATTCCTTATGGTGGGGGTCATATACCTCCTTTGTCCCCTTCGCTCGATAGAACTTTTTAGTATCCAATCGGGCCTAACACTAATTATATATTGTTTGGTGGAGGTATTCTAGGACCTTTGTCTTATACAACGCCAGTGGAATCTATGTCGTTCTCTTTGTTCGATGCATTTGGGAACAATGATTTTTCTTCAGTCACTTTTCTAACTAGGGGAAACCCTATCTTTGATCAACAGAACCCGGTGCAAGGTACCATTCATTCACAGGGAGCGATGACTGGAGTATACTCCACACAGAGTCTTTGGAATCCTTGGCAAGGATCGTTTCCCTCACAAGGAATGTCGGTCGAGGGAAACCCCTTCCATACTCAATGGAACCCCAGATAAGGTTATGTACCTACGTTAGGAAGATCGGTTGGGGGAATACCCAAACAAGTTACTTGGAACACAACTGATCCATGTGAATATCGATGGCCATCCACCTTTTCCAACTGGTTCAAAACAGTTTTCTGGCAATTTTGGCAATTTACTATTTTTAGCAGTTTTAACTTCTCGCACCATTTTAAGGACCAAAATGAAGGTTTTTTGGGATCGAGCTTCTCAATGATAGCCAAAGGCATGATTTATCCCCCAAAATGAATCTCCTCAACGATACATTTCCAATGGGCTATCATACGCCTAAAATGGATATCATATGCAAAAGTTACGACCCTGGGAAGTTGATGTACTAACTTACTCAAACGGGGCCCACATGAATTTTGGCGCTTCATCTCCTAGGGTTAGGTTTTTGGATGTTTGTGGTTTTGGGCATTTCTTTTTATTGTAAAAAGGCCTTCAGAGCCTCATTTTAATCATCTTCTTGCGAATGCGAGTAGTCGTCACATCTCTTCTCAAAGATAAGTTGCCACCATTCTAGCGAGTCTTTCACTCTGTATTTTTACAATCTCTGTACATTTATTTCATTAATAGAAATCGTGTATTACTGTATCTCTATGTTTATGGTTTCATATCTAATATATTTTTGTTATATTATTGGATATCCGTGATATATCTGTGCATTTCTTTATTATATCTCTGCTCTCATTTCATGCCGAAAATAATCTGGATCAGTGGTATCAGAGCAGGTTGTTCTTGATCGTTTTTTCAATGCATGTCCCCGACGAGGTCCAAGTATAGAAAGTTGGGTCTCGAGCTTATCTCTCTTGAAGACAATCACTAGAGCACGCCCAAGAAACCCTCCATGGCAGGAGAAAAGAAAAATGATGGAGCAGACGATCCTATCAATCTATTGCTTCAACAAGCTCTCACGCGACAGAGGTACGAAATGATTGAGAATTTTTCCCACATCCTTCAATGCATGCCGATAGCAATAGGTGCATCTTCTTCAAACAACCATTTTGAAATCACCTCTCCTGTCAAGGTACAAGTTAATTTTGATATTCTTGTATTTGAAGGACAGATAGATGCAGATTCCCTAGACAAATGGTTAAATCTGTTAGAAGGTTATTTCTTTGTTCATAATTTTTTCGACATGGAAAATATCACCTTTGCACTCCTTAAAGATCTCCCCCATGTTAAACATTGGTGGGAAACTTATTGGGAGCGCAAAGTTCCATAGAGGAGTCTGGAATATATGGGACCGAGCCCACTTGGGATTTTTTTGTGGACACGGTAAAGGAACAATATTACCCTATTGGAAACTATGAGGACCAGTACATGAGATGGACCACATTGTGGCAAGAGAGGGGCCAAGCAGTTCCGGAGTTCACCAATACCTTCCATACCTTGTGCACCAAGCTGGGTATCAAAGACTCTAAACGACATTTGGTTCTAAAATATCGTGGGGCTCTACACAGATACATCCAAAATGAAATGGATTTTCTGGACATCACATCACTCGGTGTTGCTTATCGATATGTTGTTAAAATCAAGCAGAAATTTAAGCACCAGAACAAACAGGATTTTGGGTCTGCAAATCCGCAACAATCAAAGTATGACAAAGACGGCCCTAAAAAACAGTCTCCCGAAAACCATTCCAAGCCACATGAAAAGAAGGGTCACAGGAAGACAAAGAAGGACACCAGAAAATTGTGTGATTTCCAGAAAAGCCCCTAGCACAACACCGATGAATGTCACTCAAAATAGTCATTAGTGGTCGAGATCAAAGACAAGGAGTCGAACCCTGATTCTGAATCTGATTCTGAAAACACTGGTAAAAGACAAATCATCGACACAGAACCCACTGCTATTGTCGCAACTGCAAAAAATCAACCAGAAGAACCAACAGATCTTGAAGAGGGGGAGTGCCTTTTTCATTCACAGATGTGGGTGAAGGGGACCCTGCTACATTTTATTGTTGATAGTAGAAGCCAGAAGAACCTCATCTCAACAGAGGTCGTCAAATAGTTAGGATTGTCGACAACACCACACCTGCAGCCATACAACATCAGGTGGCTTCACCAAGAACGAGATCTTCGTGTCAGCCAGTAGTGTCGATTATCATACTACATCCAGCCCTTCAAGGATGAGGTATTATGTGATGTTTCCTCACTCGATTTATGTGATGCTATCTTGGGCAAACCATATATGTGGAAGCGCCATGTTGTTTATGATTCTCGACCCCGCAGTGTCATTGTTTCTCTGGGGGGTCATCTCTATAGAATACTAGAGGTAGTTCCGACTTTTGTTCCACCTAAAAAGTGTCGCAAGGTAGTATCTCATACTACAAAATTCAGCTTCTTCACAATTTGTTCAAAAGGTGAACAAAAGGATACTGCAACCACTACAGCCTCGGCCCAAGCACCTTCTATCCAATAGAAGTAGGTCGACAAGATTGTAGCAAAGTGTAAATATTCCTTCTACATAAAATAATCTCATGTATCTAGACTAGTTAAAAAGTTCCAACCCTTACAGCCACATGCTCGTGATAGCCTTCCACAAACCAAGCAATGCAACGTCTCCAGCAAGGCACACAACTCACCAATATTCAGATTTAGCAAATGGTTTTTCCTCTCCCCCGAGCACTCAACGCAATGGAGACCATTGCTTTCTAAGGAGGGGGGATTGGTCCAGGTGGATATCGATGGCCACCCACCTTTTCCAACTAGCTCAAAACAATTTTCTGGCAATTTTGGCAATTTACTATTTTTAGCAGTTTTAACTTCCAGGGCCATTTTGAGGGCCAAAATGAAGGTTTTTCAGGATCAAGCTTCTCAATCATATCCTAAGGCATGATTGATCCCCCAAAATGAATCTCCTCGATGATACCTTTCTAACAGGCTATCATATGCCTAAAATGGAGATCGTATGCAAAAGTTACGACCCCGGGAAGTTGATATACTAACTTACCCAAACGGGGCCCACATGACTTTTGGTGTTTCATCTCCTAGGGTTAGGTTTTTGGATGTCTAGGGTTTGTTGCATTCATTTTTATTGTAAAAATTCCTTCAGAGCCTCATTGTAATCATCTTCTTACAAATGTGAGTAGTTGTCACATCTCTTCCCAGAGATAAGTTGCCACCATTCTAGCGAGTCTTTCACTCTATATTTTTATAGCCTCTGTACATTTATTTCATTAATAGAAATAGTGTATTATTGTATATCTGTGTTTATGGTTTCATCTCTGATATATTTTTGTTATATTATTGGATATCTACGATATCTTTGTGCATTTCTTTATTATATCTCCGCTCTCATTTCGTGTCGAAAATAATCTAGATCAACAACACAGGGAGCAATGCCTGCGCAAGCTATGTCGTCCAATTTCAAGAGTCAGTCAATGATTCCTCAATAGATGCAATTTCCCTTTGTTGTTCAAGGCCATGGTTTCTACCAAAACCTTGGCCAGCAGTCCAACTTTTTTTGGCAACCTGGTGTTAGTCAAAATCCAAGGCCCTCTTTTCATGTAAATAATCCACAACTGAAACTACCCTTTTTGGAAACCCTGCATTTTCCAAACTTGTTGAGATTACTGAATGAACTGGTCTATCACAATACACGTTGGCCCCCCATGCTGACCAATTTTCCTTCGGATATTCCAAAATTTTAGGGCAATCCTGGCAAAGATCCAGGTGATCATGTGACTACCTTTCACTTGTGGTGCTCATCAAACTCGTTGAAAGATGACTTCGATCAGTTGTGCCTTTTTCAACGCACTCTTATAGGGGGTGTTGTAAAGTGGTATATTGAACTTGAAGGCTCGAGGTACTCTTACTTTAATGACTTGGAGATGGTTTTCTTGAACCATATCCAGTTACCAGCGAGATACGATGCCGACACTGAATTGTTGGCCAACTTCGAGAAAAACAAGGCTCACCATATCTCTGATCATATCTAAGAATGGAGGTGAAGAAAGAGCTTGATTAAGGTCAAGGTCCCTCCTACTTTCTTTCTTCAGTGGTTCTCGAAGTCTTTGGTTCCCTGCGTGTCCAAAGACGTAGCAACATCCAGGGTGTTTTCAAAAGAGGAGGCTATTATGAGAGACCAACATCTAGAACTGATTTACTCTCATTATGGCATTCTCTATGAGATCTTAACAAATACACCACGGTCTACTCTCGATAAGGCCAAACAAAATTATGGGCCCCATGTTGATGGCATAGTGGGATCAGCACAAAGCAAGTCCACAGATTTTTGGAAAATTAGTTGCAACAATTATCAATACAACAGACTGTGGCCAGCCAAACTCCTAGTTCATTTGTCCCTGCTACCCAGATGTAGGATGTACACATTGTGTAGTCGATGACTCCCAAGGCCAACCAAAAAACCAAGGGAAAGAAGAAACAAAGAAACAATAAGGGTAAAGGGGATAAAAAGGATGCCAACAATGCTGACAGGGGAAAAACTAAGAAGAAGAAGTTGAAGTATCTGTGTAATCTTTGCACGAAAGACCACCTAACTCACCTATGCCCTCGGCTTGTAGAATCCCAGAAGATATTAGTGCAGCAAAAGCCTGTTGTATTGAAAAACCCTTTTCCACAAGGGAAAAATATGGCTCAGCTTATGCATCCACAAGCGTGGCAGGGGGTAGTAAGGGACCCCCCGCGCCTACTACTAACAACCCGGCCGCAAACATTTACATGATGAACGTGGATGCTCATTTATCGACCAGGACTCGTGAATACAAAGCACCAAAATATGTCGATAAGGGAAAGGATGACACTAACCCATTGACTTCTCTCCAGATTGAGAAGGCAGTGGGAAAAACGATGACTTGCATCCCTAAAGGTGAATTTAAAAAGGCTTCCCATAATCCAAATGCGAGGGTTTCTCAGAACTACTCCATCATGGATGATCTGGCACAGATCCCTTGTGCTATGTTTGCTCTGGAAGTCCTCCATAGTTTCCCCTCATAGAGAAAATCTTTGTTGTCCACCTTGGGAGTGGCAAAGACTAGTAACCCAGGAGTGATCGTTTTCGATCCAACCAACCTAAAACCTCGTCTTCCTCACCACGTCACCTTTCAGATAGGAGTGGCATACACCAAGAAATCGTTGACATGGAACATTTTTCGTACAGTGGTTGATGAGGATTCCTTGGCTTACATGATGTCATTTTCATGTTGGAAGGTCATTGGCCAACCTGATTTGTCTCCATCGCCTATGTTGCTTACGGATTTTGACAGTCGGTCATTTAGACCACACTGAATAATTCCTTCTTTCCCTATGCACTTATGGGGGAAATTTGTGTGTGTCGAAGTTGAAGTGGTCGATGTGCCTCTCAACTACAATATTTTGTTAGGACGGGGTTGGAATTATGTGATGCATGCGGTGTTTGCCACTGTTTTTTGGATCTTATGTTTTCCATGCAAGGGTCGAATTGTAACCATCGACCAATTGTCCTTATCTCATCCTGACCCTTCATTGGGGGCTTCCACGGTCCCTATGATTGATAACCTATAGCCTGGCACTGTTAACTTAGGTGTCAGTTTGTTTCTGTCATTGATGGGAACTTTTGATTATCTATCACCTTCCAATGATGTAAAGTTTATATCGATTGTTCCCGACCAGCCGAGGGTTACAATCTTTCAAGTGTCGTCTTTTAAAATGAGTTACTTTCACGACCCATGGACTTTAACATCCCCATCAGCTTCAATGGAAGGGATAGGGCACCTTGGTATGGCCATGCCCTTATCCGCGGTTGAGGTTGTGTACAACATTGTCCAAGAAGCCTCGACCAACCTTGATTCTGATCTTTCACAGGAGTTAGATACGGTCCTCGAGCCTATTTTGGCTTAGGATTCTCTTATCACTCAAGATCCTTTAGACTTGGTATTTCCCTCTAACGAGGTGATTCTAGAGGCAATGACTGGTCCCGACACACCTTGGGATGATCTACATCATAGATCTTATTTTCTTCCTTGAGCTTAGGATAATAGAGGCGGGAGAGTTTGTTTTGAACATGAATGGAGATAGCCCTTGTCTGATTAATCCTCTGGCTACGCACGGAGTTTACACCAAGGGTAACATGGAAATAATTTCTACAATGATTCCAATCGATATCTCCAAAACCCTTGGCATCATGGAGAACGTTTTCATCAGAGTATATTTCTCCCCCGAAAAGGTTCGAATTTACACTGAGTTATTCAAGGAGTTTCGTGACGTTTTTTCCTAGTCTTATGAGGAGATGCTAGGCATCGACCCACGAATTGTCGAGCACAAAATAATGACTCATCCTGATGTCAAATCGGTCTGACGGAAGCTTCATCTGGTCAATCCTCAAAAAGCAGTGACGATCAAGGCAGAAGTATATAAACTGCTAAAAGATGGTTTTATCTACCCCGTACAATTGACGAAATGGGTGTCAAACCTGGTTCCTGTCAATAAGAAACATGGAACGATTCGCGTTTGTATGGATTTCCATGATTTGAACAGGGCTTGCCCGAAAGACAATTTTCCAAACCCTTTTATAGATCAGATTGTCGATGAGTGTGCAGGTTGCAAATTCTTTTCTTTCATGGACGGTTTTTGGGGATATAATCAGATTCAAATCAAACCCAAGGACCAGCATAAAACATCTTTTATTTGTCCTTGGGGTAACTTTGCGTATCGAAAGATGCCTTTTGGCCTGAAGAATGTTGGATCCACTTTTTAGAGGGCCATGTCGTTCTCTTTTCATGACCTCAAACACATAGTTGAGGTGTACCTTGATGATCTAGCATCACGTTCTCGCAAGAGATCTGATCATCTCGCCCACCTATGACTAATCTTTGAGCGATGTCCCTACTATTGGATTCGCTTGAATCCTAACAAGTGCAGTTTATGCATGATATTGGGTCATCTTTTAGGTTTCAGCGTGTCGACAATAGGGATCATGGTCAACCCTCTCAAGGTTGAGGTGATAGTTCAATTTCCTCCCTCGTGCACAATACCCCAGCTTCAAAGATTACAGGGGAAAGTGAATTTTCTTCAGTGTTTTGTCGCTAATTGTGCCAAGATCACTAAAGGCTTCATGCGTCTTTTGAAAAAATGGGTCTGATTCTGTTGGGATGAATCTTTTCAGCACTATTTTGAAGCGTTGAAATGTGCCCTAATGTCTGCCCCTCTGCTCCGACCTCCTAATTATAACAAATATTTCTTGTTATATTTGGTTGTTGCAGAGATGACCATCATCATGGTCTTGGTCCAGGAGGATGAAATGCTCGAAGATCATGTTATCTATTATCTTAACCGATTCCTAGTTGGACCGGAACTCAACTACTCTCATGTTGAGAAACTTGCTTTGGTAGTTGTCCATGTTGTCCAACGGTTCTGTCACTATATATTACTTCGCAAGATCACTGTCATTGTCATCGTCAACTCTTTCCAATATGTGTTAACACAACGGGTCATTGGAGGAAATAGCAGTAAATGAATAGTTATCCTATAGGAGTTTGACTTGGATTTTGTTTCTACGAAATCTAAAAATTCATTGGTCTTTTTCGAACTAATTTTGGAACTGTCGGTCAATTCTGGTGATATTATGCCCAAAGAGTCACCTATCAAAAGAGATTTTTTCTCATTGCATCTTTGGACCCCTGGTATGGAGATATACTTGTGTATATTCAAACTTTGAAGTGTCCCGCTTCTGCTTCTTGTGATGAGCATCAATGAATTTGAAACCAAGCGCGAAACTATCTTATTCTCGATGACACTTTGTATCATTGAGGCGCAGATTGCATTCTTCGATGGTGTCTCATTCACGAAGAAGCAAAGATCGTTTTGAACAACTATCACATAGGATCATGTGGCGATCATTTTTCTGGGTTGGAAATAGACCAAAATATTTTACGCATAGGATACTTCTATCCCTCGTTAATCAAGGATTATGTGGAGGCGGTCAAGAAGTGCCACCTGTGCCAGATCTTCTGTCAGAATATGCATGCACACCCTGCTCCTATATTTCCAGTCATTGTTGTTGGCCCTTTCACCAAGTGGGGGATTGACTTTACTACATGTCACCTGACTTTGGCCAAGAGGTATCATTACATCATCATAGCATTAGACTACTTCACGAAGTGGGTTGAAGCTATCCTGACGTTTAGCAATGATGGTGAAACAATGGCCCTTTTCATTTTCAATCAAATTGTATCGAGATTCGATATCCTGAAAGAGATTGTCACTAAGCATGGAAGTCACTTCCAAAATAAAATGATAAATGAATTAACATCAAATCTTGGGTTCAAACAGGAACATTTGTCACCATATTTCCAACAAGCAAATGGTCAGGTTGAAGTCATGAATAAGTCTCTCCACACTATTCTTTAGCAGACAATCAATTATACCAAGTCAAATTGATGTTGTATTAATAATTGTGGTCCTATCAGATGTCTATGAACACTGCCATTGGTTTTTCACCTTTTCAACTCGTATACAGGTTGGAAGAATTCTTACCTATTGAGTGTCAAATCCCTTCTTTAAATTTGGCAGTGGAGTTACTGCCCAACACTTCACTGCTTGAGGAACGCCTTCTATATCTCGAGCAACTTGATGAGCATTGTCGTGATGCAGCCTTGGAAAATGAGGCTCATAAGCAACGAGTCAAGTGTCAATATGATCGGTCTATTCGCCCTCATATTTTCTATGAAGGCAATATTTTCCTGGTCTATGATCAAGACAAATATCCCCTGGGGATAGGCAAATTCAAGCCCATGTGGTTCATACCTTTCATTGTGAAAGAGGTCTTAGAGAAGGTCGCTTACCGTATGTTTGATTTTGAGGGAAATGCTTTAGCAGAGCCTAGAAATGGGCTCTACCTTAAGAAGTACTACTCTTAGGTCGGTCACCCAAGTGGCTTCTTGTATAATCTCTTATACATTTTTTGTATTTTTTGTCTTGTGGATGTGTATTTATTAATGTCTTCTTTTTTACTATGGCAGATGTCAAGTGAATCAGAGGTTTATTTTGGGTTTGCAGATGGTGCTAGCCGACACACTGGGAGGGTTGCTTCCGTAGCTTGGGTGATTTTCACACCTAGAGGTCAGTTTCTATCTTTTGGAGGTATTTGTCTAGGCGACGCAACCAATAATGTTGTCGAGTACAATGCAGTGATATAATTGTTACATGATGCTTTGTCACATGGAATTTCTTGCCTCCGGGTTTACTTAGATGCTTAGATGGTTGTGTCCCAGTTAAATGGGGTTTACCACGTTTATGATCCCACTCTTCACCGATGATTCCTTAGGGCACGTCTCTTAGAACGATCTTTTAGTTACATTACGTATATCCATGTTCCTAGGATATTTAATAATTTAACAGATACTCTAGCTAATAAACTTTTAGATTGGCATGTTGCTCACATGTAAAAAGAAAAGCACATACGTACACATGTAAATACATTTGTAAAAAATGTTATCCATAAAACAAGAAATGTGTATGTGTGGGTGTGTGTGTGTGTGTGTGTGTGTGTGTGTGTGTGTGTGCATGTTTGTGTCCAAAATAGTGTCATGAGTAAAAAATTGGGCATGAAAGCCTCAAAATTTATCGGTATACATCGTTGGGATTATGCCCTCAAAATATATAGTACAAAAAGTGCCCTC
Organism: Picea sitchensis; assembly: GCA_010110895.2. Taxonomy (NCBI): domain Eukaryota; kingdom Viridiplantae; phylum Streptophyta; class Pinopsida; order Pinales; family Pinaceae; genus Picea; species Picea sitchensis. The sequence goes on from SNQJ01S0002519.1 coordinate 50,980, forward strand.
AGCACGTAAGTGGTCTGACACTATCTAAGGTCTAGGCCTATTGGCCTTGCTATAGTGAACGACGACGTTCGCAAAATGTCAAAACAACTGGACCCAGATCCGAGGCACCCCTACTACATGTGGCTACATAGATGGGTGGAGATCATCAATCTCAGTCATAGGAACAGCACGAGTGAGAGCAGTGAGGTTACGCTCTACTCATCGTAAGACTCTATCAGCCTCTCCGGTTGGGGGTCCTCCTGCAGTTGTTGGTCCTCCTGCTATTGTTGGTCCTACCTCTAGTCGAGAACGACGTTCAGTCCTGGTGAATTCTATCATTCGAATAGTTCTCACATCTGTACATAACAAATTCACGAGTTAGTACTCTACACACACATAAAAAGGATATATATGAAAATTAAAAAATTTAATAATTTCAAAAATATATGTTGCATATCTCGCCACGCTCTTCTCCAGGAGGCACAGGCATGTCTAGATATTTGAGGAATTTGATCCATGAATAGGGACAATCCTCTATAATTGGTATCTAACATGCCCACCACTCAAAAAATTTGTCGTCAAAGGCCTCTACAGTCCTTCCTCCACTCTGTCTAGGCAGTAAAACTACCCACCTGCTCATTGTTGGGAAGGAGGCTATATGCCCTCGTACTGTCTCTCTAGGACTGAGACTGGGCAGCCTCTCGAAGAAGAAGGAGCATAAGATGGTACCAAAACTGAATTTCTTGTTGGTATGCTTACGACACTCTATGAGTTGTCTCTTCATGCATACTAGCATGGTGGTACTCCATTCAAAGTTTGTTGCCTCCAAACACTAAACTGCACAGTGCATATGTGTGTGTGAGGCTTGATGAAGTGTTGTAGATCTAGTAATCTGCCTGATCAAGAGTAAGATCACTCATAGAGAGAGGTTGGTGATCTTGTGAATCGTCACTTGAGAACCCACTTTCTCAATACCAGGCTCACAATACATGCTGATATAATCTTCGATGTTGAATAACTCGAAGGAAAGGTCCTCAAGTTGACTGGTTCCCCTCTTCTGGAGAGGTTGATCAGGAAGTAGATATCCTATGTAGTCAGGGTTAGTGATTGACCCTCCAGCATGAAAGCCTCTGCATCAAGATGTCAATACTCCACAAGAGCGTTAAGAAACCTTAGTTGTGCCCTCGTAATGGACACTGGAAGAATTTCCATAAACCACATTGTTTCAGTGAGGCGATAGCCATAGGGTCCTCCTCAACCAAGATATCTATCTCCTCATGCTCTCTCTCCCTACAATGAACATAAATCATGTCACATGAAAAATTGGAGAGGAGTTAATACTTGTATTTTTATTTTTTCAATACAAAGAGAGGTGTACATGGGATATTTACTACACATTCGTGTATGTACATGGGTTGTTTGTTACTCTGCCCGAGTACATACGCAGGTAGCCTTCAACAGCCCAGGTACACGCGAACGTGACCATTTTACAAGGGCACACCCCTCCCAAACTTAAAACTAAATTAAAAAGAATGGAAATGCAAGAGGAATAATTATGTACTTACTTGGTCCAAGTAGGAGGGTTTTTCATCCATCGTAGCTTCCGGAATTCACTCTTTTGACAGGGGGTTTTTTGACTTTTTTGTTAATTTCCAATTTGCAATGGTGAAAATGAGCTATCCACTTCTATTTATAGAATTTTTTGGCCCCTTTTTCCCCTTTTTGGTCCTCTTTTTCACTTTTCCTAGCTTGGTGGCTACTCGAATTCGCTTTTGAGTTATCTATTAGTCATTCTGGTACTTTTCTCCTTTCGATTTGGTGATTATTTTTGGGGAATAATTACATTTTCGTCATCCCTTGGTAAAAGTCGCTTTTTCCAACTTTTTCATATAAGTTAGGTTTTCATTCCCACTTTTTACATCTCGTTGTCTTTTCCTCTTTTCCATAGGATCAACCCCATTTAAGTGTGACACAAAACCTTCTTTGTTGCTTTAGAAGTGTCATAATTAGGTGGTAGAGCCTACCTCTACATGGATGCCCTGGGTAGATCCTTTGTTGCATTTTGGCATCCATGCTTTCAGTTTTGACTATAGGCTTGGGAGTCCTTGATTAGTCCCATCATGATTTTGTATCGAAGCCTCATTCTTCTTTCCAATCATCATTCTTGGCCTTACCCTCGGGACTCCCCAATGAGCACACTTTGTTGTCTTTCAAGATTGCTTTAAATTTGAAAGCAACATCCAACGACACTGTATTTATTCATTTTGATCTCGTTTGGAGTCTGGAGTCTTCTTTAATCCATTTTTAGACTCTCTAAAATTGAAAATATTGTCAAGCGATCTTGTTTCCCTTCACGCTCTCCAAATTCAAATTTGAAGGCACATCTATATGGAGGTAGTTTACCCATTTTCCAGTCTAGATGGATAATTTTACAAATAAACGTATGCTCTAGGAACTTCGGTTCACTAGAAGAGTATTGTCAGATGTAATTTTAACCCTTTTTCGGGCTTGAGGGACTAAATTTTCAAAAAAGGAACATTCTCCTTGGTTTTGGTTTATCACTTTTTTCGAGCCTTGGAGATTACTTACGAAAAAGGCACCCACCTGGAGTCCATAGTTAAGATCTTTTCAGACTCCCTAAAATTGAAAAGATCTTCGAGTAACCTTGTTCCTTCACACTCAATAAATTGGTCCAGAAGAACATCTACTTGGCATGAGTTTAACCCTTTTTCCAGCTAGTAGATTATTGCGGAAAAAGGTATGCCTCGAAAGATTCGTCTCGTCGGGAGAGTTCTCCTCAGTTAATTTTATTTGAGCTAAGGTGACTAAACTCAAAAAAAGGTTATGAGTCCATAGATAAGCTCTGTTCAGACTCCTTAAAATTGAAAAGATAGCCTAGTGATCTCGTCTTTGTCACACTCATTAAAATGGTTTTGAAAAGACGTCTTTTCGGTGAAAGTTTAACCCTTTCTCGATTCGATTGGACTAACTACGAAAAGTACTCCCTGGAGTCTTCTTTAATGTTTTTTTAGACTCTCTGAATGTGAAAAAACCACTGATCTTACCTTCTCTGGGCTCGTAAAAATTTACATAAAAGGGGTCTTGTTGATTCATGCTTAATTGAATTGTGGGTTTCATCTTTGCATCTTTGGCCTAATGAAAAATCCATGTTGTTCTCAACTAAACCTTTGAAGCGTTCCTTATATGCAAGTCTTGCTTCATTTTTTCCTCTCTATGATCTGACACCTTGACCCATGGAGGAATTTTCCCCGAGTGTCCTAATCGTGCACATGTCTCCTTGCCTTGAGCATCAATATGTTCCATGTGCTTGGAACCAGTTTTCTTTCTTATGACACTCATTCCTCCTTTCGAATGTAGAATTATTTTATTCTTTTTCAAGCTCGTTAAAAATTGAAAAAGATAAAAAAAATCAAATATTCCGAAAAGAGGGGACAAGAAATTTACATTTTTTTTTTGGCAGCAAAGATAATCAACCTTGGACAAAGCACATCCTTTCGTTTGTTCGTCAAGCATTGGGATCTAGTATGACCTTAGGAAGTTGTTCTTACTACATAGAGTTGAGTCCTCCTCCATTTGGTTACTCTTCCAAACATATGGAGAGTTTGTAATGCCTCCTGCATCACAGACTTATGTCAATGTTACGATGCCTGAGTCTAATCATATTTCGTGATTTTTTCCAAGGGAAGTTTTACCCAACCTAAGTCATCATTTATGTAGTTTGTCTCTTGACTTTCATGAGTTGGCCATCCTGAGAGTCCATTCAAGTCCAGATTCAAAATCAATGAAGTTCTCTGCCTGATCATCGAGATCCTCCAGTATTTTCCCAATGGGTTGTCGAAGACCTTGGAGTTGTGAGTCTTACACTCCCATTTCACTCCTACCTGATTTTTAAAGATCTTGAATTTGTTTCTCGAGCTATGAAGACTTCATCTCCAGTCACAGGCGTCACTAGCTTCTTGAAGATGCATATTTTACTTGTATATCTTCGACTGATTTTGAGATGTAGATTCATTGTGTATTACTTGCAGCTATACTTTATATAGTTATATGACATGGATCTGTAGTGTATTTGATTGGAATCCATGATTTAGTTCATCCTGAGCATGGGTATGCCCGCCTCAGAGAGATAATTGTTGTTTTGCAGATGGCACCTCTCGAACTATGGTCCCGGGCTCACTCGATTTCGTGCATTCTCAAAGGTAAATATATTGTAATGTATTTCAGCCATCAGTTGCTCTTACAAACTCACACATTAGGAGGCATATGTTATAGCCCTAAAATTCCCTACTCATGCATACATGGCATTGGCCTTCCTACTTGCATATTTTTCCAAATCATTGTTGAGGAACTCTATTTAAAAAAACATTTTTTGGAGCATGTACGTGCTATGTTGCACCACTTCCCGCGTACATATGTTTGTTGCATGCTAGATAGCCCATGTACATATGCTACCTGCACAATAAACATCCCACTTATACCTCCAAAAGTTGCAAAAATTAAAAAGTTGCAAGGAAATTGGTGGAATTTATGGGCTATTGGAGGTTTCCCAACCAATTCACCTTCTATAGCCCATCCCCCAACTAAATAACTATCCTTTTGTCATATAAAATGAGGTCTTAGGGTCTCATTCCATAATCAAGCATTATAACGGTGAAACTCTGACCAAATTCCCTTTCCTTCCTTGCCTAAGTATTTGCATCCTTTTGTGAGCTACTGCCTCAGCATTCCTTCTCTAGCCCTTTTTTCCCATACAATCCATTTCCTTCCCTTGAAGTGAACAAAATATTGTGAGAGAAGCCATTGGGAAGATGCACTTGGATCATTTTCAAGACGAGCCCGGACCAGGTTCGCGGAGCATTGGCCTACAAAGGTTGTACTTTCCAATATTTGAGTATTGAATAAAAAAATTTGTTTCCCTGACCCAAATGATATATCTATGTCGTTTATTTGGTTTAAGCTTAATTAATGATATATAACCCTAATTGATGAATAGAAATAGAATTCTGTAGCATTTTTTGCCTAGTTGTGGATGTAGGTCATCTTTGGGAGGAGACTTGCGGCCTTGGGAGATACAAAGCTTGAGGAGATTAGCACCAAACGCTTGATTAAAGGTACAGATTTTGACTTACTCTTTCATTTCTTTATGTTCATCTATTTTGGAATGCTTGGGGTAGTGTAGGAATTAGATTGACTTTTAAGGGAGTCATTTCTTTGTCTATACTTAGAATTCTGACATAGTTATAGGGGGATTTTCCTACTAGCACTTTGACAAGAGAGAAATCATGTTTCTCAATATAAGAGTATTTGATCTCATCATTTGATAGACTTTGACTCATGTAAGCTACAGGTTTTTCATTGTTTTTTTCATCACATTGTAAGAGGATAGTAGAAATTTCCTCCTCAGTGGCATTGGTGTATATGATAAAGTCTTTATCGAAATTTGGTTTTGTGAAAACCGGTGCGGAACTGATCACCTTCTTAATCCTAAGGAAATAATTTCGACATCATTTTTCCAAGAAAAATAATGATCTTTCTTCAAAAGATTATGGATTGGCTTAACCATGATAACAAAATCGAGAACAAATATATGAACAAAATTAATAATACCCGTGAAAGCTTGAACTTATTTCTTGGATGTGGGGGCAGGGAGTTTTAGAATGGCAGTAATCCTCTCAGGATCTATACTTATCCATGAATCAGAAACAATGTGACCAAGAAGCTTACCCTTTGTGACACCGAAAATGGATTTGGAAGGATTTAAAGAAAAGCCAAATTTTCTGCAGCGCATAAGAACTTTTCTAAGATGACCGAAATGATCCAACTGGTTTTTAGAATAAAGATTCAAATCATCAAGATAAAATTGGGTAATCTTACCGATTAGATCGTCAAAAGATATCTTCATATCTCTTTGAAAAGTGGCACCTGCATTAGATAAGACAAAAGGCACACGTACATAAGCAAATGTGCCCCAGGATGTGGTAAATGTGGCTTTATATCTATCAGTCCTTTTTACCTTGATTTTATTATATCTAGAAAAACCGTCAAGTAAGGACATCATTTGAGATCCTGCGACATGTTGTAAAATCATCTCCATATTAGTAAGCGAAAAATGGTCTTTTACAATTTCCCTATTTAATGCGTGAAAATCGACACATAATCTGATCTGACCGGTGGTTTTCCAAACAAGGACCAATTTTGAAACCCATTCAGAATACTTGACTGGAAATATTATATGGGCATTCAATAGTTTTTCTAATTCCTTCCTAATGGTGGCTTCAAGCGCAAGATTGATAAGTCTTTGCCTTTTCCTAACTGGTTTTTCCCCTTCCTTGATAAGAATGGCATGTTGCATAAGAGTAGGATCAAAAACACGAAGATCCTCATATGACCAGGAAAAAACATCTTGAAATTCATGAAGTAACTTTGTGAATTTCTCTTTCTCTTCATCACAACATTGGGAACCTAATTTAATTATATTTAGATATTCAGATGTCCCAATATTCAAGGAGATGGTATCACCAAACTTCCTTTTTTACTCCTCTTCCTTGTGTGTTTCTTTGTTTACTACATCACTTGACGAGAATGAACTCTCGAGGGGAGTCAATCCTTTAGGAAACTTTTCCTCTTCAAGAGAAATTATTCCCTTGGGCTTAAAAGGTTCATTCTATATGAAATCACAAATGCCTTCATCACTCAGGAAAACTTGCCATGATTCTACATTATCGGGAAGGTAAGGACGGTAAAGATATTGAAAAGTACAATCAGGCCTTTGAGGTAAGAGTTGTCGAGTAGGAGAAGCTACAAAAATAGATAATATATCATCCATTGAATTAAGTCCCCTCTTAACATGAGTGATGTTGAACGATAGCAGATTTGAAATTAGCATCCAAACAACTTGGGTATAATGCTTAAGTAACTTGTTGTTTGGAGCATAGATCTTATGTACAAGATTCAGAACAAGTTAAGAATCACCCAAAAATGTAAGGTGGCCACATCCAAGATTATATGCATTTTCAATGCCCAACAATAAGGCTTCAAACTCAACAACATTGTTTGTACAAGCAAATTCCAATCTGTAAGAGAAATTGTGAATTTTACGTATGGCAGAATATAGAATGATGTCAACTCCATTACCCTCATTTTAACATGAGCCATCGAAATGCATGTGCCACATGCCATCATTAAAATCAGTTGGTTCAAGCATAGTGTCTCCTTCATCAACAAATATAGAGTACACCCCAAAATATCCTTCGAGATTATTTACATTGAGTTGGGGAATGCTCTCTATATAGGGTGAAATTATTTCTTCCCTAAGAACTATGATGTTATTTCCATTTCGAGGGATAGATTAATGTGTACCATTGAGTGAAAGGTATCCACCAATTAAGGCATGTCGGTCCCTTCCCAAAATAATTTAGTTACTCACGGGCATATCAAACACTTGGATGTTGAGAGTTGTTCTCATCTCGGGATGTGCACACAAAACTAAGGTTACATATTTGATTTCACCTATAGTTGATTATTGTGAGTTATTATAAGAGATCGTGCTTCTTGAATATTCATTTGTACAAGATAAGCCAATCTCTTCCATGATTATTTTATACATCACACTTGGACCAAACTTGCCATTAATTAGGAAACAGTGAGCTATTTTTTCCATGGTTTTTATAGAAATGTAGAAAGGGGGGTTTTTTACAAGGTTCCTAAAGTTATTTACACCTACTTTATTTATAGTTGAGTCTTCTTCCTTCAAATATTTAGATAGATTGGATATGGTAGAAATTGTACCTTCCATAAAGTCCTTAAGATGATTATGTTGTTATAGGATACCAACCATGTCCAAAATGGTATCACCTGCTTTGATGTTAACCAACTGGTTAAGGATGTTATACTTAGAAGAAGGGAGAGGAGAAGATACTCCTTGATCGCTTGAGGTTCTGACAGTTTGTGTGTCATCAATTTGAGAAGATGAACTTGGGGCAAAGGAAGTGTGAGGAGGATCAAATTTACTCTTGGGAGTATAGGATTTATTCCTAGTATTTACTACCATAACATCTTTTGGTTCGGCCCAATCTAAAACAACGATAGTGGTCTCGGGCCTTTTGCCAAAAATCTTATCTCTAGCATTTTGTTTAACATTGCATGTATTTTCATCATGATTTTCTTCACAAAAAATACACCAAGAGAGAGTCATCATGGCCTTTGGCTTAAAAGTGTTTTCATTAGTATTCTAAAATGCACTAGAGAATAATTCACGGGAGAAGAAGAAGAATGATGTCCTTTTCGTTCGTAGGCTATCATCCTATTGTTCATGTCTTTCATAATTTGTAGGATCGCAAACATCTTTGCTTGCTTGACAAAGTCTCCCTTAGGAATACCTATTCTTTCAAGTTGCTCTTCATACTCTAGGCAAGCCTGAAGGGTAGAACCGAGATTATCGATAGCCTTTTCCTCAAGTCTATGACGATAAGAAGAAGGTAAGCATTATAATAATGCATGAAAGCATCTTGATTTTGTGGATGAATTAATTCAAGGATTTGATTATATAGCTTGGTGAAACGAAGGTTAAAATATTTGATGGTTTCACCATCATTATAAGCAATATTGTTGTATTCCCTTAATTGATCAGTTGGACTCTTGAGTTGTCTATAAGCCGATTTGAACCAATAAACCAATTCTTCCCATGTGGAAAGGATTTTGGGAGGGAGGTCAAAAAAATATTCTGCTTCTTTCCCTTCGAGAGAATTGACAAATAGACACATGCAAGTGTCATTATCATTATCCCCTATGTTGTGACAAGCATTGGAAAATGCTACCAGGTGTTCATTTGTGGTGACGGTACCATTTCCTAAGAATATAGATAAATGATCCTTGAATTTTGGTAATGGTTGAGTGGCTAGTGTGAGATTCAAAGGGGAAGACGCATGCAACAAGGTAGTTGTAGCATCTTCTTCGAATTGAAAAAGTCAATATTTTTTAATGACCTTGGMAAGATTAGTAGTAGATTGAATAGGGACTTGATGGMTATAGATACTTCCAATCAAGGATGAAGCAAAAGGTTGCGAGGAGGAGGAACCTCCAGTACCACTACCACTTCCTGAAGAAGTCATGTTGAAGGTGATAAGTATGGGTGATGAATATGAACTGGAAAAATCAATTTGGGTTCACCTAAGAACACTTTGTTGTGTTTGTAAGATAATATTCCTCCTTCCTAGTTTAGAAATTGGATTAATTTCTAGGGACAATCCTCTCCTTCTTCTAGAATGACAATAATTTGAGGATATGAAATAGAATATTAAGCAGGTAAGAGATTATCGTAAAAAGGTCATTGTTGATTTATGGGTTGCCTTTGCCTGGCTTCCCAACGTTCATGTATGTTTATGTCCTTGGAAATTACTTCCCAAGAGCTGTGAAGTTCATCATGAGTATTAGCAGTTACTAAGATAATATTAAATAAAGACAAGGTAATGTTGGTTTGGTAATCAAGACCATATCTAATATTCGTCTATCTCACAACCGGCACTGTCATGAAAATATCAGTCAAAGAGTAATCAAACAAAATAGAAAATAAAATACAACAGTTATACAACAACCAGAGAGATATGGAATGATCTCCTCAGTTGAGTCGCCAAACAAATGTTGAGGAAAAGGTATGAACAACCTTACTCAAGCATTGTCATATCTTGCTAGGCTAAGGCAAGATAGTTGGGAATGTTGCCCAGATTTTATAGCCCTAAATTCAAAACAATTAGTTGATCCACAGGTAATATGTATGAGGAACCAAGGCTGATTTTATATATTATATGTAACTATGCAAAAGAAAGAAAGCAAAAATATACATAAGTGTGTACATGAATAAGAGACAAGGATAAAAGAAAAATTTGAAAAATAACATTAAGATACACATGTGAGACTGAAATCAGAAATATGATTTTTATATTAACTTCATTCTAAAATACAAAGAAAATTTTCTCTTTACAAACCCCTACGAGGGTGGGGACCAAAGTCAGATTTAGAAGTCTTCGATGGGAACCATACAAAAATACTCTAACAATAAAAGAAAATTGAAGCTAAATATTTGGATCAGCTTCCCATAAAAGTGTTGTCACTTGACTCTGCAAAATATCCTTTATCGGTCATGAAATCTAATCCACAAACAAACAAGAACACAGAGACAGCCTAAGATAGATCATACACCTTTAGAAACAAGTTACTAAAAGATATGATTCAGTTTTGAATCATGTTGCCTTTAATAAGACCCCGTTGTCATCAAGATGGTTTAGCTTTCTAGGAAACTCGTAATGAATGAAGAAAAGAATAATTTTTTTAAGTATAGAGTAGACCTTATATCAGAAGTTCTCTCTCTCTCTCTCTCTCTCGCTCTCTCTCTCTCTCTCTCTCTCTCTCCTTTTGTCTCTTCTTTTGATTGAGCTTTCATTATTTCCCAATAATTTATGGTAGTTCAACTACCTTTCTTTTTCTAAGCTTTAGTTAGCTTAACCAATAAGTTGAGACAAGTAAATAACAATAAAATAAATAAGGGTCTATTTAAATAATAACTAAATAGGTGGGACCCCTTGTCACTCCAATTTTCATTTCTTTAATGATCAAAAACATATGAAATATAACACCCCAAAAATTAACTCAAACATTTCCCTTGTAACTCCCAATCTCATATAAAGAGTCAAATATTTAGTATCAAAATAAAACATGATTATTGCCCAAAAATAGAATTATATCCATGTTGTCCAAAAAAATTTGTCTAAATGTATCTTTGTTGTCCAAAACATTTTTTCATCCTACCAATAAAATTTGTCCTAAAAAAAAATAACAGTAAAACCCATATTTACTGTGAGAGGCGATATGCCTTTTTTCATTGTTGCCTTCCTTTGATCCTTTTGCTAATTTGTATTGTGCAACAGCCTTCGATTGATTGGAACCTTGTGGTTGAATTTCAATGATGACATGGGAACAACTATCTTTGAGGTGGATATGAGAAGACATTGATTCAGAGGAGTCTTTGGAAGACTTGGAGGGATTAGGCACTCCTTTTCCTTTAATAATTTATGGCTCGGGGATGGTCGTTTTTAGTCTCTAGATTCCATGAGAGGACTAGACTAGTGAGGCAACACGATAAACTTGGTAATTTGGGTTGAATGGTAGTGGAGGAGGGGGAAATGGTAATGATTTTGTAGGCCAACCATGATGATGTGCAATAGGCTGATGGACAATTTCTTTCCACCCATGATTGACAGGTGGCTCTAGCTACATAGAAACATGAGGGGGGACACGGACACCATAGAAGTTTTGATGAGGATGGAAAGGATGCCTCTCAAGTCTAAGTTGCAGAATCCCTTGGCCAACTAAACTAAATAATCCAGCTTGGAAAAGTCAATTCAGTTCTTGCGGATCAGCATCAAAATGGATTGAGAATTGTGGCCTTTTATGGCCCCTTTGCCAATTATTTCCTCTAACTTTGTTTTCACCTCTGTCATTGTTGCCCCTTCTAAAAAAATGCATCTTGAAGCAATATTCCAATCAAAGTATGAAAACCTTTAACAATCCATTCACTAATACTCTACCTAAATAAAATCAAAATGTTGGCTCTGTCATTCACAACATAAGCATAAGAAATCCATCCATTGACACAACCCACCACATATTGGATTTAATAATCAATTGCAATTGAACAGGGAACTACAAGGTCATTGGGAAAATGGGGGGATTTGTAATGAATGAAAAATGATAGTTTGGACGAGAATGAATAAATGGATGTTGTTCAAGCAAAATAAAGAACCAAACAATGTCTCCATATCATAATTTCCAATTCAAGACATCATCTAATCCCTTTTAATCCTTTCTTTTTTTTTAAATGAAATTCATAATAACATAACAGGGGATAAATTAAATGTTATTGGTAAGATGGTGGGCATATAATGAGCGGAAAATGAGATAATGAAAGGGAATGAGATGATTATTGTTCTATTACATGAAATAACATTTATTAATGTTAAAATCAACATTACCATCATTTGCCAAAAAGCATTTGGATATTCATTGTTTACCAAGACAATTATTTCCAAACTAATCTAACAAAACTCCCACCAACCAAATCTCATTTGTTCCAACAACATTTCTCGTATAGTATCCACGACATAACAACATTGTTTTTTAAACTGCTCAATACCAATCTCAAGGAAAATTTCAACCATGTCAAACTTTGTAAGTTTCTTTTGTTTTTTTAAAACCATAGATATCCTTTTAAACTGGTAAAGAGTTTTGCATGAGACTTTCGACTATTGGAGTTTAATGTTGTTCAATTACATTCAATTTCTTTACAAATTTACAAGAACTAAAGCATAAACCATGAACAATAGCAGCAGTAATAACCAAGATCACAATAAGGATAACCATGCAGAGAGACAAGAGTACAGTAGAAAATGCTAAGACAAAATGATTATAATAGATTGATATATTTTATTACAATGATGAGAGTTCCATATATATAGAACATATGGTGACCATCCATGAAAGGATGTGTCCCTTGGATAATAAGTAACTACTTATTTATTAACTATATTTATACGTTATATTATAAATTTCATGTTATATATATATATATATATATATATATGGAAGAATGTATTCTCGATGTTGTCCAAACATCAACACTCCCTCTCAATGAGGGAGACATTCTCAACCAAGGTTGTTCACCATAGGTACACCCCCGTGAGTGAATGTTAGCATGATGCTAACTAACATGTGGAAAACACCTCGAGTCCATATTATTCCTTGTCATGATAAACGAAGGACTATGTATGGGCCCATTTACCACAAGTGCACCTTTATGATATATGTATCCTATCTCCCTTGGTCTACAGCCCAATCTAGGAGAAGTTTTGCCTGATGTTGAAACATCAACACTCCCTCTTAGCTAGGGAGTTATCTTTCCATAGTAGAACACAACTACTGTCTAGAGAAACACAGTCTCCACCAATGGTACACAACCACCATAGTAGAAAAAGGTTTTTCACACATGGAACTCCCATGTGGAATTCTAGAGGCTACACCTTCTGGAAACACTAGGGTCAACTCTCATAATGTGTGATGTCAAGGGTCAACTCCCTTGACAGGTCCTCATGTTCAATCCACATGGGATGTTGGGCTATAGGCCCAAATGCACTTATCCCTTCTCGAATAAGTGTCCTCACAGATCAACTCAACTCAATTCGCAAAGGAGTATGATCTAGAGAATGTTTTTCACACATGGCACTCCCATGTGGACTTCTAGAGGCTACACCCTTTAGAAACACTAGGGTCAACTCCCTTGACATGTCCTCATGTGCTCTCCACATGGGACGTTGGGCTATAATCCCAAACCCACTTATCCCTTCTTGGATAAGTGTCATCACAGATCAATTCACTTCAGTCACAGAGGAGTACGATCCAGAGAATGTTTTAGGAAGCTGCAAACATCAACACTCCCTTTCAGCAAGGGAGGCATTCTCTGCCACAACAATTTTGTCACGGAAGTACTCGAACTTTGTCCCGGTAAGGTTTTTGGTAATAACATCAGCAACCTAGTCATATGTAGGAAGGTACTGCACCAATACTTCCTTCCGCTGCACCATGTCTTGGATGTAATGGTACTTGATCTCAATGTGTTTTGATTTGTCATGAAAAAATGGATTCTTTGAGAGCTTCACATAGCTCTGGTTATCATAATTAATAACAGTGGAATCTAGGACATGTCCAAATAAATCTGCAAGGAGCTTGTGAAGCCACACTGCTTCATGGACTATCACACTCAATGCAATGTACTATGCTTCTACAATACTCAAGGCCACAGAAGTTTGTTTCCTGCTACACCAGGAAACCATGGCATATCCCAAAGTGAAGCAACATCGGAAGGTGCTCTTCCTATCCACTTCGCTCCCTACCCAATTAGAGTCAGTATATCCCTACAATCTCATGTCAATACTAGAAGTATATCTCATACCATGTCCAATTTTTCCTCGCAAGTATATCAACACATGCTTCACAACAATCCAGTGTGTATGTCTCAGTTGGATCATAAATTAGCTAAGTGCACTCATTGCATAGAAAATATCTAGTCTGATATTAATCAGATACATCAATGATCCAATCAGTTGTATGTACTGGGTCAGATTAATCTTATCGGAATCGAAAGAAGACACACTTAGTTTCTTCAGATCCGTCACCATTGGTGTATCCATGGGTTTAATGTTCAGCATCCCAAACTTTTTCAATATCTCAATTGTGTACTTCCCCTGACTTAGGAAGATCTCATCAGTTGTCTTCCACACCTCTATTCCCAAGAAGTAGTGCATCATACCAAGATCCTTCATCTCAAACTCAGAGGAAAACACATACTTGCATTCAATAATAAGGCTCTCTGTACCGGTGAGGAATAAATCATCAATGTAGAGGACTAGAATCAGGGCCTCACTGTTAACAGTCTTGTAGTATAGGTTGGCATCAACAACACTTTTGTTCAAGCCCAAACTCATCAAGTGTCCATCAATCCTCACATACCAAGCTCAAGGTATATTCTTGATTCTATACAGGGCCTTCTTCAACCAACACACATGAGACTCCTTCTCACGTATGAAGAAACCATATGGTTGCTCGATGTATATTTCTTCCTCAATCTATCCATTGAGAAAGGTTGACTTCACATCTATCTAATGTAGTCTCCAACCCATGGACGTTGTGAGGGAAATAATCATCCGGATAGAAGTGTATCGAGCAACAGGAGAAAATGTCTCCTCATAATCTATTCCCTCCACCTGAGAGAATCCTCTAGCAAAGAATCTTGTTTTGTGCTTCTCGATGCTTCCGTCAGCTGTATGTTTGATCTTATAGATCCATTTGGAAGTCACTACATGATCTATATTTTATGAGCATAACGAAACGAATACATATTATTAACAAGTGCTTAACACAAAATAATAGAGATACAGTAAAACTAGTTTTCTATTCAATAACGAAATAAGCTGAAACTGTAAAATGCAGCGGAAACAAGCTTGTTGGAATGGTGGTGGCTTATCTCTAAGAAGAGATGTGACGGCAGCACGCATTCGCAAGAATAAGGTTACAATGAGGCTCTGAAGGCATTTTTACAATAAGAAAGAATGCCAAAAACCCTAGACATCCAAAAACCTAACCCTAGGAGATGAAGCGCCAAAAGTCATGTGGGCCCCGTTTGGGTAAGTTAGTACATCAACTTCCTGGGGTCGTAACTTTTGCATACGATCTCCATTTTAGGAGTGTGATAGCCCGTTGGAAAGGTATCATCGAGGAGATTCATTTTGGGGGATCAATCATGCCTTTGTCTATCATTGAGGAGCTCGATCCCAAAAAAAAATTCATTTAGGCCCTCAAAACGGCCCTAGAAGTTAAAACTGCTAAAAATAGTAAATTGCCAAAATTGTCAGAAAATTGTTTTGAGCCAGTTGGAAAAGGTGGGTGGCCACCGATATCCATATAGATCAATCCTACATCCTTAGGAAGCAATGGCCTACATTGCGTTGATTTCCCCCATCAGATGAGGAAATTTCTGCTGAATTTGGCCCTGGGTGAGCCACTTGCCTTAGTGCAAGAGCTGCCCTGCTTTGACGACTCGATAAAGTTGGATCCTTTGTTGTTGAGTGCCCTTGATCTATCTGTCCACAATCTGATCATTGGATGCCTGTTGTAGGTAGTCGGGGTTGAGCTTTGTTGGTTTCAGTTGTAATGCTACTTCTGAGGTGTCCAATAATGGTGGGAAATAAGGGCAAAGGAGATCCACGTTGAACACTGGGTGCAGCCCAAAGAAAGGAGGAATGTTGAGCTCAAAATCATTATCCCCCATGGCCTTGGTGATAGTGTACGGCCCATAACAGAGTGGGTAAAGCTTCCGATGGTGTCCTATAATGCATTATTTCTGTAAGTGCAACCAAACTTTGTCACCCACCTGAAACTTATGCAGCACCCGATGTTGATCATGGCATTGGTTGTACTTGTCATTGGACTTTTGTAGGATATCATGAACCTGTTGGTGGATGTGATGGATCCGCTCAATGAATCGGGTGGCTTTGTCAGCTTCAGTTGGAGCAGGAGATGAGTCGGTTGAGGTGACCGCAAGGGGAAGTGAAACATCTATGGGTCCCAATGGTTGGAATCCCAACCCCACTTGAAAGGGGTTGTGGCCGGTTGAGCTATGCAGGGCTCGGTTATAGCTATGTTGGACATAGGGAAGGCTCTCATCCCATGTGCGAGGGTGCTTTGAATTATACATGCAAAGGATATGCACAATCATTCGATTTACAACCTCGATTTGGCCATCTGTCTAGGGGTGGAAGGCCATGGATTTGGTGAGCTTGGTGTCCAGCAGTGACCAGAGGCTCGACCAGAATGTGCTGAGAAATCGACTATCCCGATTTGAGACAATGGTTTGTGGGATTCCAAAATGTACCCATACTCGTTCAAAGAAGAGCTTGGCAGTGTCCTCTGCTGTGATGCTCTTCTTGCAGGCAACCAGAATCGCCATCTTAGAAAAGCGATCAACAACCACAAAAACACAGTCATTTCCCCGCTTGGTGGATGGGAGGCCCAACATGTACTCCATTGAGATGGATTCCCATGGCCTGTCAGGAGTAGGAAGAGGGGTGTACAGGCCTTGTTTCTTAGTGATCGGTTTGGCAATAGCACAGGCAATGCAGGACCTGATATGCTTGCTGACCTCCTGTCAAAGTTTTGGCCAATAGAAATGTTTTTGTAGCATCACCATTGTCTTTTCAATGTCGAAGTGTCCTGCCACCCGACTGTAGTGGGCTTCCTAGATCATCTTCGCTCGCTCACTTGATGGAACACGGATATGGCCCAGATGACACAACAACCCATCCTGAAGATGGAAATTATCAACAACTGTGTTTCCACCCAACATTTGGTAGGTGGTGGAAAAGTCAAGGTCTGTCTCATAGAGTTGGAGCCATCCAGATGTCTCATGGCCGCAAGAGTCTAGCACCGTGGTGAGTGTTGTGGCTGGAGGTTTGCTGAGGCAATCAGCGACGCGATTGGTGCTTCTTGTTTTATACTTGATGTTGAGGTGGAATTGCTGCAAGTATGTGGACCACTTTTGATGGCGGTCATTCTGAAATTTTCCCTGTGTCTGCATGAACTGCAGTGGCTTATGATCAGTGTGGATGACTGTCTCCTTCCCAAGAATGTAATGTCTCCACTGGCGGCGTGCTTTCACAATGGAGTACATTTCTTTGTCGTAACTAGGGTACTTACGGACAATATCTGACAGTGTCTCACTATGATAGGCCACGGGGTGGTCGTGCTGAGTGAGAACGGTGCCCACAGCATAGTCTGAAGCATCTGTCTCGATCTCAAAAGGATGTTGCAGGTATGGTAGTGAAAGTAATGGGGTTGAGCACAAGTGTTGCTTCAAATCATGCCACGCTTGTTGTTGGGACCGGCCCCACGCAAATTTCGCCTTACCACCACCCATGTTTATTTGGCTGAGCGCCCATGCAATATGGGAGAAACCCAACATGAACTTGTGGTAGAAATTGGCAAGGCCCAAGAAGCTCTGAAGCTCAGTGACTATTGTTGGGGCTGGCCAGTCACGGATGACTTGGATCTTGGTTGGGTCCACATGTATGCCATGTTGATCAATGACGTAGCCCAGGTAATGGACCCTGTCCATTCCGAAGGAGCATTTTTCCAAGTTGGCGTATAGCTTGTGTTGTCGTAGGGTGTGCAGAACTTGTTGAATATGCTGCAAGTGTTCGACCCAAGTCTTGTTGTAAATTAGAATGTCATCCAAATACACCACTACAAAAGTATGGGTGAATGGTCGCAGGATATCATCCATCATCCTCATGAAAGTGGCTGGATCATTTGTCAAACCAAAGGGCATGACCAACCATTCAAAAATGCCTTCCTTTGACTTGAAGGTGCTCTTCCATACATCTATCTGTTCTATCGGGACCTGGTGGTAGCCAAACTTCAGATCAATCTTACTGAAGTATTTGGCCCCCGTGAGTTGATCAAGGAGGTCATCGATTCAGGGAATCGAGTACCAGTTTCTTTTTGTGATTTTATTTAGAGCCCGGTAATCAATACAGAGTCGCCAAGTTCCATCTTTCTTCTGTACCAGCACAATTGGGCTCCCGCAAGGTGATGAGTTGGGGTGGATGTGCCCCTTGCGGAGCAGTTCTTGGATCTTTCGCTTGATCTCCTCATTCTATAACAAAGAGGGACGATAAACTGGCCCATTGGGTAGCGGTGCGTCGGGGGTCAGATCGATGGGGTGCTTGACCTGGCAGTGCAAAGGTACCCCTGTAGGTGAGGAGAAGATATATGATTATTCTTCCACAACCTTATCTACTTTCTTCTACTATGTGGAGTGGTCGGTAGCAGAGACCCTGGATGTGGCTGTGATCTTTCACTTATTCTAAGAGTGAATCACGAAGAAGACAAACTTCCCCGTCTGAGAGATGACCTTCCTGCATTGCTTAGCAGAGATCAAGGAAATAGCACTAGGTGGGACTGCCTCAGGTATCCTGTACAATTTCCTGTTCAAAGTAATAATAACACTACGAGGCATAGACTCATATACAACATGACGTTTCCATAAATAAGGTTGGCCCAAAAGAACATCACGAACTTTGAGAGGAGAAACATCACACAATACCTCATCTTTGAAGGGCTTGATGTCGTACGACAGTCGGCACTGTTGGCTGACGCAGAGATCGCTTCCTTGGCGGAGCCATCCAATGGTGTACGATTATGGGTGCGGCATTTTTGGCAGGGCTAGCCGCTTGATGACCTCTACTGAGATGAGGTTCTTCTGGCTACCGCTATCAACGATGAAGTGCAACAGGATGCCTTTTACCCACATATGTGAATGGAAGAGGCGCTCTCCTTCTTCTGGCTTGTCTGGTTCACCAGGCTGAAGCTTGGTGGTAGCAATGGTGGCACTGGGTTCCACGTCAATGATCTATCTTCCCCTTTCTGGTTCTGGATCAGAGTCATAATCTGCATCTGACTCAGAGGCTTTCACTTTGGCCACCAGCGACTGCTTTGAGCGGCAGTCAACAGTGTTATGCCAAGGGCTCTTATGGAAGTCGCACCACTTCTTGGTATCTTTCTTTGTCTTTCTGGTGTCCCTCTTTTCTTGCGGCATGGACTGGTTGTCTTGATACTGTCCATCTTTGCTCTGTCCTTTGTTCGGTGGGTTGGGACTGCCCTTTCCTGGATTTTGTTATGAGGGGTTCCCAGGCCCAAATTTTCGCCTCTTTTGTTTGAGCTTTTGCTCTATTTTGATGGCATATCGGTAGGCCGCGCCCAAGGATGAGATGTCCAGAAATTATATTTTGGTTTGGATGTATCTATGTAGAGCACCGCGATACTTGAGCACCAGATGTCGCTCTAAATCTTTGATACCCAACTTGGTGCGCAAGGTATGGAAGATATTTGTGAAATCTGGCACTGCTTGGTCTCTTTCTTGTCGCAATGTGGTCCATTTGTTATACAGGTCGTCATAACTTCCAACAGGGTAGTATTGTTCCTTAATAGCATCCCTGAAGGATTCCC
>SNQJ01S0002519.1:70597-93517 GCA_010110895.2 Picea sitchensis
GCCCCGTTTGGGTAAGTTAGTACATCAACTTCCCGGGGTCGTAACTTTTGCATACGATCTCCGTTTTAGGCGTGTGATAGCCCGTTGGAAAGGTATCTTAGAGGAGATTAATTTTTGGGGCTCAATCATGCCTTTGAATATCATTGAGTATCTTGATCCCGAAAAATATTCATTTAGGCCCTCAAAATGGCCCCAGAAGTTAAAACTGCTAAAAATAGTAAATTGCCAAAATTGTCAAAAAATTGTTTTGAGCCAGTTGGAAAAGGTGGGTGGCCACCGATATCCATATGGATCACTAAAGACTTCCCTTTAGGTCTCATAACAATATCCCACACATCATTATTCATGATGAAATGATACTCCTCCATCATGGCATCTCTCCATACTGGTTGACTAGATGCCTCCTCATAACATGAAGGCTCGGAATCAATGATGTGGCTCATAGTTGTGGCATAGCACAAATATCTTTGAGGTATCTTACTCTCTTGGAAGGTACCACGAGGAGTTGCATGTCCTTTTTCCTCCTCTAGAGTCGGACGAGCCCATGTAGGTCTCTTCTGACCTACTACAATATCTCTCTGAACATCAACTGGAGGTACAGGATCAATGGGATCAATAGGAACAATTGTCTCCCTATGAACTGTTGGAGGATGAGGGGGAGAAGGAAATATCTCTTCCTGTTTCTCACTATCAATTTCCATGTGAGATCCTCTAGATCTCATGAAGTCTACCTCCTCCTCAAAGATAACATCTATGCTCACCTCAATTTGTCTCTGCCCAGGCATGTAGATCCGGTATGCCTTCAAAGACTCATTGTACCCCACAAATGTACCCTTTATACATGACGGGTCTAGCTTGGTCCTTTTCTCTTTGGGTATATGAATGTATACTAGACACCCAAATATCCTGAAGTGTCCAACCTAAGGCTTCAATCCGGCGAAGGCCTCCTAGGGAGTCACGCTCCTTAAAGTATTATGAGGAATTATGTTCTGAACATACACTGCAGTCATGGATGTGTCTGCCCACAAAAACATAGGTAAATGTTGATCATGAATCATCATCTTTGAACTTGTTTGCCGGATAATCCACAGTTCGTGTCATTTTTTTCATCGACGTTTCAAATCCGAATCAGGATTCATCATCAGGACTAATAGTCAATTGATAGCTTGCTGATCTCGGTCAATTAATAGTTACTGTGTAGGATGTTTTTAAGATTTTAACCTAGGTCGGTTGTCTAAAAACCTAATCTACAGAGTTTTAAACAAAAATTAATTTTTTTTATTTATTTTTTTATTTATTTATTTATTTATTTATTATATTTTTTAAACTAAATAATAATATAATAATATATCATAAATTATTACTAAGTTTGTAAATTTTTTTAATTATATATATGTAAAAAATAAGTTTTTAGTGTTTTTGATTATTTGAATTATATTTATAAATAGAAATTAAACATTTAATTAATTGAATTAAATTTAAAGTTAATTAATTGAATTATATGTAAGAAGGGAGCTTTAGTTATGGTTGCTTTAGGGTTACAGTTTTAAAAATGTTTTATAATTTTATATATAATATAAGTCTTAGTGCTATTAATTGAATTGTATTTATAGTTAAGGTAGGAAGGGAGCGGTTAGGTTGTTTTAGGGTTATAGTTTTTTATATTATTATTTATTAGTAATTTTTAATTTTATGTATAAAGTTTAGTGAACTAGTTGATGTACTAACTTACCCAAATGGGGCCCACATGACTTTTGGCACTTCATCTCCTAGGGTTAGGTTTTTGGATGTCTAGGGTTTTTGGAATTCATGTTTATTGTAAAAAGGCTTTCAGAGCCTCACTGTAATCATCTTCTGGTGAATGAGTGCAATCGTCACATCTCTTCTCAGAGATAAGACGCCACCATTCCAGCAAGCTTGTTTCTGCTACATTTTACAGTTTCAGCTTATTTCCTTATTGAATAGAAAACCAGTTTTATTGTATCTCTGTTATTTTGTGTTAAGCACATGTTAATAATCTGTAGTCGTTTCATTCTACTAATAAAATCCAGATCATTGGCATCAGAGCAATCTGCTCCTTGTCGTCTGAATACATGTCCCCATCGAGGTCGGAGTACAAAGAGTTGGGTCTCAAGATTTTTTCTCTTGAGGAAAAAATCTCTGACACACCCAAGTGACCTCTCATGGAAGGAAAAAAGAAAGATGACGGGACAAGATATCCTTTCAAACTTTTGATTGAGGAAGCCCTCACACAACAAAGGAACGAGATGATGGATAGTTTCACGCAAATCCTTTAGCGGCTACCAACAGGTGACGCATCTTCGTCGATCAGAGGCGCCACCCCCTTCAAGGTACAAATAAACTTTGATATCCCTATATTTGAAGGTCAGATAGACACAGATGTTGTAGACAAGTGGTTGAATCTACTAGAAGGGTATTTTTTTGTCCATAACTTTTTGAATAGAGAAAAGATTACTTTTGCGCTCCTCAAAGTTGTTCCCCATGTAAAAGATTGGTGGGAAACTTTCTGTGAGCAAAAGGAAACAAAGGAACCCTCATTATTTATATTCATGACCACATGGGATTCCTTCAGGGATGATATTAAGGAACAATACTACCCTATCGGAAGTTATGATTACTTGTATACCAAATGGACCACACTGCAGCAAGAAAGAGACCAAGTAATGCAAGATTTCAGGAATATCTTTCATACCTTGCGCACCAAGTTGGGTATCAAATATTCGGAGTGACATCTGGTGCTCAAGTATCATGGGGCTCTGCATAGATATATCCAGAACGAAATGTAATTTTTGGACATCTCATCCTTGGGCACGGCCTACCGATATGTCGTCAAAATTGAGCAGAAGCTCAAACAAAAAATGTGGCAATTTGGGCCTGGGAACCCCTCACAAGAAAAGCCAGGAAAGGGCGGCCCCAACCCACAGAAAAAAGGACAGAGAAAAGATGGACAGTATCAAAACAACTAGTCCAAGCCGTAAGCAAAGAAGGACACCAAAAAGACAAAGAAATATGCCGGGAAGTGGTGCGACTTCCATAAGAGCCCTTGGCATAACACTACTGACTGCCGCTCAAAGCAATTGCTGGTGGCCAAAGTGAAATCCTTTGAATCAGATGCAGGTTCACACTCTGAGACAGAATGATAAAGGGGAAGACAGATCATTGACGCGGAACTCAATGCCACTGAAGCTACCACCAAGCTCCAGTCTGGTGATCCAGACGATCCAGAAGAAGGAGAACGCCTCTTTCATTCACAGATGTGGGTAAAAGGCACCCCGTTGTACTTCATCGTGGATAGCAGTAGCCAGAAGAACCTCATCTCAACAGAGGTCATCAAGCGGTTGGCCCTACCAACAACACCTCACCAACAACCCTACACCATTGGATGGCTCCGCCAAGGCAGCAATCTCCGCATCAACCAACAGTGTCGAATTTTGTACGGCATCAAGCCCTTCAAAGACGAGGTATTGTGTGATTTTTCTCCTCTCGAAGTTTGTGATGTTCTTTTGCGCCAACCTTATTTATGGAAACGTCATTTTGTATATGATTCTAGGCCTCATAGTGTTATTATTACTTTGAACAGGAAATTTTACAAGATGCACGAGGCAGTCCCACCTAGTGTTATTTCCTTGATCTATGCTAAGCAATGAAGGAAGGTCATCTCTCAGACAAGGAATTTGTTCTTCTTCATGATTCACTCTCAGAATAAGTGAAAGATCGCAGCCACATCCAGGGTCTCTGCGGCCAAACTCTCCACACAGCAGAAGCAAGTAGATAAGGGCGTGGAAGAATACTCAAATATCTTCTCCTCACCTACCAGGGTACCTCTGCACTGTCAGGTCAAGAACCCCATCGATTTGACCCCCGGTGCATCGCTGCCCAATGGGCTAGTCTATCGCCACCCCTTATTAGAGAATGAGGAGATCAAGCGACAGATCCAAGAACTGCTCCACAAGGGGCGCATCCATCCTAGCTCATCACCTTGTGGGAGCCCAGTCGTGCCAGTACATAAGAAAGATGGAACATGGTGACTCTGCATTGATTACCGGCTTCTTAATAAAATCACAGTCAGAAACTGGTACCTGATTCCCTGAATCGACGACCTGCTTGATCAACTCATGGGGTCCAAATACTTTAGTAAGATTGATCTGAAGTCTGGCTACCACCATGTCCTGATAAAACATAGAGATGTATGGAAAATCACCTTCAAGTCAAAGGAAGGCCTTTTTGAATGGTTGGTCATGCCCTTTGGTTTGAAAAATGCTCCAGCCACTTTCATGAGGATGATGGACGATATCATGTGACCATTCACCAATACTTTTATAGTGGTGTATCTGGATGACATTCTCATTTACAACAAGACTTGGGTTGAACACTTGCAGCATATTCAGCAGGTTCTGCACACCCTGTGGTAGCACAAGCTATATGCCAACTTGGAAATATTCTCCTTCGGCATGGACATGGTCCATTACCTGGGCTACATAATTGATCAGCATGGCGTACATGTGGATCCAGCCACGATCCAAGTCATTTATGACTGGCCATCCCCAACCACACTCACTGAGCTTCGGAGCTTCCTCGACCTTTCCAATTTCTACCGCAGTTTCGTGTTGGGATTCTCCCATATTGCATGGGCCCTTAGACAAATAACCAGAAGTGGTGGTAAGGTGAAATTTGTGTGGGGCCGGTCCCAACAACAAGCGTTTGACGATTTGAAGCAACGCTTGTGCTCAGTCCTAGTACTTTCACTACCAGACCTGCAACATCCCTTTGAGATCGAGACAGATGCTTCAGACTATGCGGTGGGCGTCGTTCTCACTCATCACAACCACCCCGTGGCCTATCATAGTGAGACACTATCAGAGGTTGTCCATAAGTACCCTACTTATGACAAAGAAAAGTAATCCATTATGCAAGCTTGTTGCCAATGGATACATTACATTCTTGGGAAGGAGACAGTCATCCACACTAATCATAAGCCACTGCAGTTCATGCAAACACAAGGAAAATTGCAGAATGATCGCCATCAAAATTGGTCCACATACTTGCATCAATTCCACCTCAACATCAAGTATAAAAAATGAAGCACCAATCACGTCGTTGATTGCCTCAAAAGACCGTCAGTCGCAACACTCACCACGATGTTAGACTCTTGCGGCCATGAGACCTCTGGATGGCCCCAACTCTATGAGACAAACCCGGACTTTGCCACCACCTACCAAATGTTGGGTGTAAATGCAATTGTCGTTAATTTCCATCTTTAGGATGGGTTGTTGTGTCGTCTGGTCCATATATGTGTTCCATAAAGAGAGAGAATGAAGTTGATCTGGGAAGCCCACTACAGTCGGGTGGTAGGACATTTCGGCGTCGAAAAGACAAAGGCGATGCTACAAAAACATTTCTACTAGCCGAAACTTCGACAGGAGGTCAACAAGTATATCAGGTCATGCACTTCCTGTGTTATTTCCAAACCAACCACTAAGAAACAAGGCCTATACACCCCTCTTCTTACTCCTGAGAGGCCATGGGAATCCATCTCAATGGACTACATGTCGAGCCTCCCATCCACCAAGCGGGGAAATGACTGTGTTTTTGTGGTTGTTGATCGCTTTTCTAAGATGTTGATTATGGTTGCATGCAAGAAGAACATCACAGCACAGGCCACTGCCAATATCTTCTTTGAACGAGTCTGGGTACATTTTGGAATCCCACAAATCATTGTCTCAGATCGAGGCAGTTGATTTCTCATCACATTCTGGTTGAGCCTCTGGTCACTACTGGACACCAAGATCACCAAATCCACGGCCTTCCACCCCCAAACAGATGGCCAAACCGAGGTTGTCAATCGAATGATTGTGCATATCCTTTGCATGTATAATTCAAAGCACCCTCGCACATGGGATGAGAGCCTTCCCTATGTCCAACATATCTACAATCGAGTGTTGCATAGCTCAACTAGCCACAACCCCTTTCAGGTGGGGTTCAGATTCCAACCATTGGGTCCCATAAATGTTGTACTTCCCCTTGTGGTCACCTCGACCGACTCATCTCCTGCTACAAAGTCGCCCGGTTCATTGAGCGGATCCAGCACATCCGCCAATAGGTTCAAGATATCCTACATAAGTCCAATGACAAGTACAAGAAGTGCCATGATCAACATCGAGTGCCACATATGTTTCAGTTGGGTGACAAAGTTTGGTTTCACTTCCAGAAAGAATGCCTTGCAAGACCCCATCGGAAGCTTCGCCCACTCCGTTATGGGTCGTACACCATCACCAAGGTCGTGGGGGATAATGATTTTGAGCTCAACATTCCTTCTTTCCTTGGCCTGCACCCAGTGTTTAACGTGGATCTCCTTCGCCCTTATTTCCCATCATTATTGGACACCTCAGACATAGCAGAGTAGCTGACACCAACAGATCTCAACCCCGACTGCATACAATAGGAATCCAGCAATCAGATTGTGGAAACACAGATCAAGGGAACTTGACAATAAAGGATCCAGCTTTATCGAGTCTTCAAAGCAGGGCAGCTCCTGCACCAAGGCAAGTGGCTCACCCGGGGCCAAATTCAGCAGAAAATTCCTCATCTGGGGCCATTTTGAGGGCCTAAATGAAGGTTTTTCAGGATCGATCTTCTCAATGATAGTCGAAGGCATTATTGATCCCCCAAAATGAATCTCCTTGATGATACCTTTCCAGCGGGCTATTATACGCCTAAAACGGAGATCGTATGCAAAAGTTACGACCCCGGGAAGTTGATGTACTAACTTACCCAAACGAGGCCCACATGACTTTCGGTGCTTCATCTCCTAGGGTTAGGTTTTTGGATGTCTAGGGTTTTTGGCATTCCTATTTATTTTTAAAAGGCCTTCAGAGCCTCATTGTAATCATCTTATGTCGAATGAGTGCAGCTGTCACATCTCTTCTCAGAGATAAGCCGCTACCATTCCAGCAAGCTTGTTTCCGCTGCATTTTACAGTTTCAGCTTATTTCCTTATTGAATAGAAAACCAGTTTTATTGTATCTCTGTTATTTTGTGTTAAGCGCCTGTTAATAATCTGTATTCATTTTGTTCTGCTCATAAAATCCGGATCAATCCATGAAAGGATGTGTCCCTTGGATAATAAGTAACTACTTATTTATTAAGTATATTTATACGTTGTATTTGTTAGCATCTAAAAATGTACTGGTAATTATGGGCGCTTTCATCAAATAGAAGCTAAATTTGTTGGTTTCTTAAGTCTTTTTCCAATTTTCTACAAGCTATTGTCACATAACAGAACTTTGAATTTTGGCCAATTTTGCTTTTGAGCCAACTTCCAAGTACTCAATACTGACGGAGAGCATATGAGGAGAACACCTGCACAATGGAAACAACAAGAGTTAGTATTAAAATACACACATATAAAGTCAGATCAAAAGGTTTTTTGGCATTTCTTATTTGATTTTAGGAAAAATGTTGTAAACATGAGCAAAAATAATTTTTTTAGGCTTTTAAGCCAAAAGTTAGTTTCAGGTTTTGTTTACAAAAATATTGGCTTTAGAGCCAATCTCTAATTAATCTCATCGGGTTGGAGGTCAAAGTCTACAAACAGCACGCAGGAAGCAAATCAATTGCTAAGTCCATACTACAACACAAACCACACAAAGCCCAGTGCTAATGCCAATCCCATGAGGCCTTACCTCACTTAACTCATCAAACTAGTTGTGAAGGCATTGGTATAGAAAAGAAAGAAAAGTATTTTTAACGTCCACAAGGCTAAAAATAGCCTATGGGACAGATTAATTTTCCATCTAGCTTTTGTATTCAGCCCTTTTCCTGTGAAGTTTTACAATAACCGCTCCCAGCTTCTCGACAAACTCTTCGTTGAATAGATTATCCCAAGAACTAGCTGCCAGAATACCTGCATACTTTTCCATGTTGTCTTTGAAGGCCTCACATTCTAAAATGAAATGTTTTTCTGTTTCCACTTTTCTGGAAGAGCACAAAATACATACTCTTTCCTCCCACATTTCTTTTGACATTTTCCAGTGCCGTGTTTCACAACGGAGTTTGTGAGAATTAGTCCTTAGTTGAGCAATAAGAATTTTAGATCTCCAAGAAATATTGGCCCCTATGTATGCATTTTGTTGATGGTTATGAGTGGGGTTAAACTCTTCAATGTAGTATTTCTTCTTTCACCCTAGCTCTTTCTCCCAAGTATGTTTGTGGAACTTATCCATAACAAAAGTTTTTATCTCTTTACTGTTTGTAGGACACATGCTCAAGCAAATGCCCCATTTACTAAACCATTCGTTATTTTGCCGCATCCAAGTCTTCTTTCTTTTGCACAATCTGTCACTAAACACAACCTTAGGTCATCTACCCTCTTCCATTTGCTAAAAAAATTTCAAATACCTTATGACTCGCACCATAGCAATTGCTTCAATAGGAGCAACCCTTGTTTCACTTAACAGGATAGCATAAGGAACTGCACTTTTAATTTTGAATTTGTTTGTAATCAAATGCTTCTGAATTTTCTCAATTTGTTTCCACTGCATCTTGGTTGTGTTGTTGGCCCACAGTTCACAACCGTGGAGAATCGCCAGAGTCTCTAAAATCCCAAAAAGAGTTAGAGTGGTTTTCCAGTCCCATAGCTCTGCCTCTCTACACCTGTTTTGAAAAGCATAAAATGCTTTCCAACCCCCTAAAGTTCTTTTCTTTCTACAACCATCCCAACTTAAATTTCTCTTGAAGTCAATTCCGAGGTATTTGTTGTCTACAACTTCCTCTATAATGTTTCCTTCAAAGTAGAACTTATGTTGGTTATGCTTTCTTTTGTTAGAGAAAACCACTACTTTCGTTTTACTAATATTGACTTGCATCCCCACCCTTCTACAAAAATGCTCAAGGGAACATAAGTGCTCTTGCAAACCAAGAGCCGATTTAGCAATCAATATAAGGTCATTTGCGTACAAAAGAAGCCTTATAACAAACTTGCCCAAATGGATAATGTCACCCCCTTGCGAATTTAGCAACTCTTCAAGCTTGTCAATATATAACCCAAAAAGGGTAGGAGACAATGGGCAACCTTGCTTGACCCCAATATCGCTTCTAAAACTTTCAAAAATGCCTGCTAAAGTTCTAATTTTGACTTTCACCTCTTCATACAGCCTATGCACAGCTGCTCTCAAATGCCTGGGAACCCTGAGTTCCTCCATTCTGCCCCAAATATTATCCCTAGGAACTATGTCAAAGGCTTTTCTGAAATCAACAAAGCAACAAAAAACTTCTTCCTTTTTTTCCCAAACTTTTTCAATGATGTGCCTTAAAGTTATACAATGATCAACTGTGGAATGTTTAGGTCTAATACCTGCTTGCCCTTTAGCACGTTTATCTCTTTCTTCTGCCCACTTGCTGATTTTCTTTTCAAACATGCTTCCAAATAACTTTGCAAACAAGGGGTTTATCATTATGGTTCTATAATTGGAGGGATTATTGACATCACCACTCTTGAAAAGAGGTATTGCCATACTAGTTGTCCAATATGTGGGGAACCCCTATTGTATGATGTTGTTGAAAATTTTTGTGATGTGAGGTGAGAAAAATTTTAAGCCCCACTTTAGATACTCTCCTTGGAGTTCATATAAGTCTTTTTCTTTTCCAACGCCCAACCTCTTGATACCCATCTCTACCTCTTGCACCATGAAGAGTTTTGTGTCTATGTTGACCAAGGGAGGAGGGTCAACCTTGGGATCCTGCTCATAAAGTTGTCTTGCATAGTCAAACCAATTAGAAGTTGTAATGTTGTTTTCAATTTGCACCTTTTTCGGTTGGAGCTCCTTCCATAATATTTTGGGGTTATTTTTCCCAAGGAATATTAGTTCTTCTCTCCTCGAAACCATGAAATCAACCTTTTTCTTTCTTACTATCGGCTTGTAAGATTTGAGATTTATGTTATCCTTGTCTGATTCCTTCCACCTTCTCCTTGCCTTTTTGCATTCCTCGTCAAACCAAGCATTAACTGGAAAACAATTTGTTTCAAACTTCTTAATTTTTGCTCTTTTGCACTCAGCAAGTGCGCTTTGAATTAAATGTGTTAATCTGTGACTATGAAGGCCATGAAATGAGATTTGCTCCTTCTCGAAGAGCCTCTCTAACGTTTTTTGAAGGTATTACAATTCTCTGGAGTCAAAAGAATTCTGCCATTTGGGGGATTTTGATGAACACACTGAGTTTTTGACCCTAATTGCTTCTTTCTGGTCCAAGAGAAACTTAAATAAATTGGCTTGTGATCTGATTTTAAGTCCCAAATTTGATCTCCAATTAGCACTTCCTCCATTTTCCCACACAAACTATGCGAGCAAATTGCATAATCTACTACACTTGCTCCACTGTAAGTATTGCAAGTGAAATTACCGAACTTTTCCCATCTAGTCAAACCATTACAAATGACTAAATCGAAAGACCCACATAGCGTAAGCAATTGTTCTCCAAAGAGATTGCAGCCTTTATCCTTTGAAAATCGTTCCCACTGATGATTACTCTCTTCTGTAAGCCAGATAGAGTCACCGTCTTCTTTGCAACAAAGAATGCTAGCTTGTTCACCTGCAGTTCTAGCATTGAAATCCCCCACTATAAGGACTTCACCTAGCTGAGAATATATTGCAATATATGTTTTTAGGGTTGCAAAGGGATCTTTGTGGTCAAGCCCTCTACTTTTGTAGATTTTTGAAACTTGCGACGCAAAATAGCATGCTGCAATTCTGATGTGATTTCCATTTTCTGATATTTTAAGCCAGACAAATTGCTTAAATGGGTCTTCTATATATAAAGGCCAACATTTTTTTTAATTTTTAATGCATGTGGGTTATGTGCTATTAAGAAAATAAATAAATAAATAACAAACGTAGACAATTGCCAGGTGCCAAGATTTCAGCTGCATGAGATCGCCCAAGGCGCCACAGGGGTTTTTGAAGTGTCGAGGATTGCTATCAACAGATAGAATGCTCCAAGGATCAATGGTGCCATTAGCAAACTGATTAAGAGAAGTCAAAATACCACGCAACTGTTCAAGCAAAAAATGGTACCTAAAAAAAATCGCTTATCATTGTATTCAACATTTGTTAGGCCAAGATTTAAAGAACCCTCCAGCTGAAGAAAATGTGGAGACTCTTTGTCAATTTTTCAACACTACCGAAAAACAATTTGAAGAAAACCCCAATTCTTGTCCTATCGTAGATTCTTATTTTGCCTCAATGAAGCAACTAACTAATAATCAAATCTTGGCATCTCTAATGAGATTCATAGTTCGTGATGTTCTTGATTTGTGTGCTAATAAATAGATTCCTAGACGTGAAGAGATAAAAGATGAAACTATAAATGATATCCATTTAGAAGCTGAACAGAAGCTAGGTTTAAGGCCTAGATCAACAAACATTTGCAATGGTCGTGGTGCATCTAATGCTATGGGTACGGGTGTTGGAAATAGTTTTGGTATTGGAATGCCTGGAATGCCTATGATTTGGAAGATGCCTAGATGCCTTCAATTGACAGTGATGGTTTGGAAGGCCTACCTCGTCGAATAGTAAACAAAAATGAAAATCTAATTCCATCTCCTTCTCTACTTCCAAGTCAGGTTGTTCCCAAGAACCTGTTTTAAAGTCTTCAATTGATAATGCAAAGCTTTTGCCCCATGGAACTAGTGGTTTTATTTCTGGTAAATCTTAAGCCTCTTCATAACCTTCATTGCCAGGACATCTCTTCTGATGAGAGAGTGAGTGACTATCTGCCTTCTGGAGCATACTAGTAATCATGATCCATATTTGGTTTTTATGGTTGATGTTGAAGCATACTCCTATGATGATGAGATCATCAAGAAAGCAGATGACATTGGAGGATGTCAGGGTTGTTTTAATAGACAGATACAAGGTATTCACTTTCCAAACAGCAATTCCAAAGGCATTGAGCACTTCTCTATAGCATTGGAAATATGACATTTTGATATCAAACCTTAGCTTTGAAAAATGAAGTATGAGGAAGCCCAAATTATAAAAATTGAGGTTCTCAGGCCTACACAGGTTATCATATGAATTATCAGGTCTAAAGTAACCATCTCCAACCCATGATTCACTTCACAAAGCATCATTTTATTTATTTTTCTTAAAATTGTCTCCTACGGTCAGTTTGTAGCGCAAAACAGGTTTTCTCGGTGCATTGCGCTACAAACTAATC
Organism: Picea sitchensis; assembly: GCA_010110895.2. Classification (NCBI taxonomy): domain Eukaryota; kingdom Viridiplantae; phylum Streptophyta; class Pinopsida; order Pinales; family Pinaceae; genus Picea; species Picea sitchensis. The sequence goes on from SNQJ01S0002519.1 coordinate 82,832, forward strand.
AATTTCCTATGTATGATGGATTTGGTCAAAGGTGGCCTGATTTTCAGCAGTCGAAGATCTTTTGGTTTTCCAACTATTGCAGGTCGATGATGGAGGACTTTTACACCCATCAGGAAGCTCATGTGGAATTGTTGAAGACCTTGTATTAGGATATGGTTTGACTCCATGAAAATAGAATCTAGATCCTAGGTTTTTGTTATTGATTTGAATAAAGAGATTTTGTAGGTATTCCATCCATGCAAGGAGGATCTGATAACCATATTGTAAACACTATTTAAGCCCATAAAGGAAACAGTGCAAAGGAGGGGGGGAGAAATCTTCATGACTGTGATTCAACTTTGTGAATTGTAAGCAAGCTGTGTACTGAGATTTTTGTTGAGTATATATCTGAATGCAGAATTTCCTCTCTAAGTTTTTTATCAGACTTCATTTTCTTTTCATTCCTTTCTGTATATGTGGATGGATGGTAAAGTTCATAGTGTCTATAATTCATTCGATGACTAAGAGATGTCATTCTTTCATTGCATTAGTGGATTTAGATCCCACATATAATTCACTGTTGTAATTGACCATTTGTATATGCTTTTAGTGTATTGAGTATGTCGATACAATAGTGTTCTCCTTTCCATATCAGTTTTAACTCATCTTATCTGTTCAGAGAGGACTTTGTTTGTCAAAATGTGTACATTATAGTCTTGTCTAAGTGAGGCTTAATATTATATAGATTGATCCACCATGCAGAATCTTTCATCCAACCAAATAGTTTAAGTTACCAAGCTCGGTCCCTTTACAGTCAGGGAAAGATTCTTGGAGTGATAACATAATGGTGTTGTTGTCGGGGAAGGAAGTGAGCTAGTTTCCCTAGGAGAACAAAACAAATCCTACTTTGATGGTAGACAAAGGGAGGACACTGAAATTGACTATAATAATCTGCCTAGCGACTTCACTGGGGAGGATCCGGTTGACAGAAATATGAAAGGGCATAAGGGAAAATCTAGGTATCAGTTTATGAGCCTTCTTCATGAGTTGTTGTTGTTCTTTATTAGCTCATTTTTACTTTCCCCTTCACGTATTAAAAGGATCATCTTGTTTTTTATATATTCGAATGATCATCATCCTTCTTTTATATATCCATCATTAGAAGAAGAAGATCTGCATATTGTTTGTATTGTAGATGTTGATTCGGTATCTTTACCTCAACCAATTCATAAAGATAATCATTGTATTCAAATCTCTCTTGAATCTGATCAGCCATGTAACCTCAATGAGATTGAAGTTGTTTCAAAACATATCCATATATCATCACCTTCTGCTTTTATTATTGAGCCTTCCAATCAAATTGTTAATCCTCATGATCAGCCCACTGCTTTTCAAACTAGAATCAGAATGAAGTTGTTTAAACCTTTAAGGTTTCCATACCTTCTTCATCCTTATCCTCTTGATTGCCTTGAGTATCTTCCCCATTTTTTCTGGAGAGAATCAGGTCATAGCTGAGAGGAATTTGGGGGCTTTTGAAAACTTTGTTGATCAATTCGAGATTATATATGATGACGTTATTATGAGATTATTCTCCATATCTTTGTTTAGAGATGTTGCAATATGGTTGTAGGATTTGAGAGCTGATTATATTGGCTCTTGGATTGAGTTTTCAAATGCTTTTTCGAAGCATTGGGGTGAGAACAAATCTTTTGATTTGTACCTCGCTGATTTTTATGCTTTAAAGAGAGGTGAAGACAAAGTTTTGTCCATCTTCAACAAAAGGTTCTACAACATATATCATGATATGCTTTGGAGATCCGACCTACAAAAACTGTTGCCATGGTAAACTATGTTATGGCTCAGCGTTTAGAGCTTGTCCTTCCCCTATTAGAAATGAAGTCTTCATCCTTAGCATGTTTATTTGAAGATGCCCAAGAAATTGAGGAGAATATTCACGCTTCTCAGAGAGTTCGAGATCCAATTTACTTTGAAGATCTGCATGCATAGGAGCAAGGAAACTGTCAGTATGTTTCAATTTTTGAGCAAGAATACAACGAGTATGAAGCAAATCTTGAACAGCAGCAAGAGTATGAGTATATGTCAGATTGGAAATCAGATTCCCCAGTGTTTGCAGAGGTTTCTATGGACAGGTATGCATGGCAGGTTGATAATCCATTTTCAAACCATGTTGATCATGAGGTAATTAATGATTGCATAGGTAATTTCATGTTTCTAGCTGATCATAATCCATCTATTTCAAACCATGTTTTATCATCATCTTGTGATCATAATTTTGAAGAGAGAGTTGTTGTTACTAATGATCAAGTTTTGGTCACAAGAGAACTAGAAAGTCATATGTTTGCAAGTAGAGAGGTATTCATGGATGAGGCATTTATCGATCAATATGCTTATGATCTTGGTTTCAAGGATCCGGTTGCAGCCTTGATGGAGTTATATGGTTTAGAGTACGTGAAAATTTCAGATTTCTTTTACTAATCATCACTTTCGGGTGAGTCTTGTTTTCTAAAGAAGTTTTTATCACTGTTGTTACATCATAGACATATTTTATTGATCAGTGGTATGGACGAAATCTTTTCAGTTTTGAAACTACTTGAATGGATGTTATGGAAGTTTGTCTTTACTTGACCAAGTTGTAGAACTGGTTAGAAGTAGGGTAGCATAGGAAATAAAACTCGTTTTCCGAGCATGTATTTTCTTTCAAGTTTTTCAGGAGATGCAATAGTTAGTTTGCTTGAATAAGTAGCAGGTTTTGAAAGTTTGCAGAGAATGGTTGACTGGTGACTCCATAGCCCAATGGAAAGGCCACTAAAGCTGCTAGGTTCTTGGAGCCTTGCAGGGAGGCCTCCATCCAAGTTGGAGCCAAATTTAGCATCTAAAAATGTATTGATAATTATGAGCGCTTTCATCAAACAAAAGCTAAATTTGTTGGTTTCTGAAGTCTTTTGCCAATTTTCTACAAGATATTGTCACATAACATAACTTAAAATTTTGGCCAAGTTTACTTTTGAGCCAAGCTCCAAGTACTCAATAGTGACCGAGATCATATGAGGAGAACACCTACATAATGGAAACAGAGTTAGTACTAAAATACACACATATAATGCCAGGTCAAAAGGTGTTTTGGCATTTCTTATTTGATTTTAGGCCAATTTTTGTAAACATGATCAAAAATAAAGTTTTTAGGCTTTTAAGCCAAAAGTTAGTTCCGGGTTTTGTTTACAAAAATATTGGATTTAGAGCCAATCTCTAATTAAGCTCATCGGGTTGGAGGTCAAAGTCTACAAAAAGGTGTTTTGGCATTTTTTATTTGATTCTAGGCAAATTTTTGTAAACATGATCAAAAATAAAGTTTTTAGGGTTTTAAACCAAAAGTTGGTTTCGGGTTTTGTTTACAAAAATATTGGATTTAGAACCAATCTCTAATTAAGCTCATCTGGTTGGAGGTCAAAGTCTACAAACAGCACGCAGGAAGCAAATCAATTGTTAAGTCCATACTACAACACAAACCACACAAAGCCCAGCGCTAACGCCAAGCCCATGAGGCCTTACCTCACTTAACTCATCAAACTAGTTATGAAGGCATTAGTATATATAAAGGCCAACGTTTTTATTAATTCTTAATGCATGTGGGTTCTGCGCTATTAAGAAAATAATAAAAAATAACAAACGCAGACAACTGCCAGGTGCCAAGATTTCGGCTGCATGAGAACGCCCAAGGCGCCATAGGGGTTTTTGAAGTGTCGAGGATTGCTATCAACAGATAGAACGCTCCAAGGATCAATGGCGCCATTAGCAAACTGATTAAGAGAAGTCAAAATACCACGCAACTGTTCAAGCAGAAAATGGTACCTAAAAATAATCGTTCATCATTGTATTCAGCATTTGTTAGGCCAGGATTTAAAGACCCCTCCAGCTGAAGAAAATGTGGAGACTCTTTGTCAGTTTTTCAACACTGCCGGATAAAAACTTGAAGAAAACCCCAAGTCCCGTCCTATCATAGATTCTTATTTTGCCTCAATGAAGCATCTAACTAACAATCAAATTTTGGCATCTTTAATGAGATTCATGGTTCGTGATGTTCTTGATTTGCGTGCTAATAAATGGATTCCTAGACGTGAAGAGATAAAAGCTAAAACTATAAATGAGATCCATTCAGAAGCTGAACAGAAGCTGAACAGAAGCTGGGTTTAAGGCCTGGATCAACAAACATGCGCAATGGTCGTGGTGCATCTAATGCTATGGGTACGGGTGTTGGAAACAGTTTTGGTATTGGAATGCCTGGAATGCCTATGATTCGGAAGATGCCTTCAATTGACAGTGATGGGTTGGAAGGCCTACCTCGTCGAATAGTAAACAAAAATGAAAATCTAATTCCATCTCCTTCTCTACTTCCAAGTCAGGTCGTTCCCAAGCACCTGTTTTAAAGTCTTCAGTTGATAATGCAAAGCTTTTGCCCCATGGCACTGGTGGTTTTATTTCTGGTAAATCTTAAACCTCTTCATAACCTTCATTGCCAGGACATCTCTTCTGATGAGAGAGTGAGTGATTTTCTGCCTTCTGGAGCATACCAGTAATCATGATCCATATTTGGTTTTTATGGTTGATGTTGAACCATACTCCTATGCTGATGAGATCATCAAGAAAGCAGATAACATTGGAGGATGCCAGGGTTGTTTTAATAGACAGATACATGGTATTCACTTTCCAAGCAGCAACTCCAAAGGCATTGAGCACTTGTCTACAGCATTGGAAATATGACATTTTGATATCAAACCTTAGTTTTGCAAAATGAAGTAAAGCCTAAATGATAAAAATTGAGGTTCTCGGGCCTACACAGGTTATCATATGAATTATCAGGTCTAAAGTAATCATCTCCAGCCCATGATTCACTTCACAAAGCATCCTTTTATTTATTTTTCTTAAAACGGTCTCCTACAGTCAGTTTGTAGCCAGTTTGTAGAGCAAAACAGGTTTTCTCAGTGCATTGCGCTACAAACTATTCAATTTCCTGTGCATGATGGATTTGGTCAAAGGTGGCCTGATTTTCAGCAGTAGAAGATCTTTTGGTGTTCCAGCTATTGCAGGTCGATGATGGAGGACTTCTACACCCATCAGGAAGCTCATGTGGAGTTGTTGAAGACCTTGTATTAGGATATGGTTTGACTCCATGAAAATAGAATCTAGATCCTAGGTTTTTGTAATTGATTTGAATAAAGAGATTTTGTAGATATTCGATCCATGCAGGGAGGATCTGATAACCATATTGTAAACACTATTTAAGCCCATAAAGGCAACAATGCAAAGGAGGGGGGGAGCAGTCTTCATGACTATGATTCAACTTTGTGAATTGTAAGCAAGCTGTGTACTGAGATTTTTGTTGAGTATATATCTGAATGCAGAATTTCCTCTCTGAGTTTTTTTATCAGACTTCCTTTTCTTTTCATTCCTTTCTGTATATGTGGATGGATGGTAAAGTTCATAGTGTCTATAATTCATTCAATGACTGAGAGATGTCATTCTTTCGTTGCATTAGTGGATTTAGATCCCACATATAATTCACTGTTGTAATTAACCATTTGTATATGCTTTTAGTGTATTGAGTCTGTCGATACAGTAGTGTTCTCCTTTCCATATCAGTTTTAACTCATCCGATCTGTTCAGAGAGTACCTTGTTTGTCAAAATGTGTTCATCATAGTCTTGTCTAAGTGAGGCTTAATATTTTATAGATTGATCCACCATGCAGAATCTTTCATCCAACCAAATAGTTTAAGTTACCAAGATCGTTCCCTTTACAGTCAGGGAAAGATTCTTGGAGTGATAACAAAATGGTGTTATTGTCGAGGAAGGAAGTGAGCTAGTTTCCCTAGGAGAACGAAACAAATCCTACTTTGATTGCAGACAAAGGGAGGACACTGAAATTGACTGTAACAATCTGCTTGGTGACTCCACTGGGGAGGATTCGGTTGACAGAAATATGAAAGGGCATAAGGGAAAATCTAGGTATCAGTTTATGAGCCTTCTTCACCAGCTGTTGTTGTTCTTTATCAGCTCATTTTTACTTTCCCCTTCACGTATTAAAAGGATCATCTTGTGTTTTATATATTCGGATGATCATCATCCTTCTTTTATATATCCATCATTAGAAGAAGAAGATCTGCATATTGTTTGTATTGTAGATGTTGATTCGGTATCTTTACCTCAATCAGTTCATAAAGATAATCATTGTATTCAAATCTCTCTTGAATCTGATCAGCCATGTAACCTCAATGAGATTGAAGTTGTTTCAAAACCTATCCATATATCATCACCTTCTGTTTTTATTATTGAGCCTTCCAATCAACTTGTTAATCCTCATGATTAGCCCACTGCTTTTCAAACTAGAATCAGAATGAAGTTGTTTAAACCTTTAAGGTTTCCATACCTCCGTCATCCTTATCCTCTTGATTGCCTTGAGTATCTTCCCCGTTTTTCTGGAGAGGATCAAGTCATAGCTGAGAGGCATTTGGGGGCTTTTGAAAATTTTGTTGATCAATTCGAGATTATATATGATGACGTTATTATGAGATTATTCTCCATATCTTTGTTTAGAGATGTTGTAATATGGTTTTAGGATTTGAGAGTTGATTCTATTGGCTCTTGGATCGAGTTTTCAAATGCTTTTTCGAAGCATTCGGGTGAGAACAAATCTTTTGATTTGCACCTCGTTGATTTTTATGCTTTGAGGAGAGGTGAAGATGAAGTTGTGTCTGTCTTCAACAGAAGGTTCTACAACATATATCATGATATGCTTTGGATATCCGACCTACAGAAACTATTGCTATGGTATACTATGTTAGGGCTCAGCATTCAGAGCTTTTCCTTCTCCTGTTAGAAAGGAAGTCTTCATCCTTAGCATGTTTATTTGAAGATGCCCAAGAAATTGAGGAGAACATTCACGCTTCTCAGAGAGTTCGAGATCCAATTTACTTTGAAGATCTGCATGCACAGGAGCAAGGAAACTGTCAGTGTGTTTCAGTTTTTGAGCAAGAATACAGCGAGTATGAAGAAGATATTGAACAACAGCAAGAGTATGAGTATATGTCAGATTGGGAATCAGATTCCCCAGTTTTTGCAGATGTTTCTATGGACAGGTATGCATGGCAAGTTGGTAATCCATTTTCAAACCATGTTGATCATGAGGTAATTGATGATTGCATAGGTAATTTTATGTTTCTAGTTGATCATAATCCATCTGTTTCAAACCCTGTTTTATCATCATCTTGTGATCATAATTTTGAAGAGAGAGTCGTTGTTAGTAATGATCAAGTTTTGGTCACAAGAGAACTAGAAAGTCATATGTTTGCAAGCAGAGAGGCATTCATGGATGAGGCATTTATCGATCAGTATGTTTATGATCTTGGTTTCAAGGATCTAGTTGCAGCCTTGATGGAGTTATATGGTTCAGAGTAGGTGAAAATTTCAGATTTCTTTTACTCATCATCACTTTTGGGTGAGTCTTGTTTTCTGAAGGAGTTTTTATCACTGTTGTTACATCATAGACATATTTTATTGATCAGTGGTATGTACAAAATATTTTCATTTTTGAAACTACTTGAATGGTTGTTATGGAAGTTTGTCTTTACTTGACCAAGTTGTAAAACTGGTTAGAAGTAGGGTAGCATAGGAAATAAAGCTCGCTTTCCGAGCATGTTTTCTTTCAAGTTTTTCAGCAGATGCAATAGTTAGTTTGCTTGAATAAGTAGCAGGTTTTGAAAGTTTGCAAAGAATGGTTGACTGATGACTCCATAGCCCAATGGAAAGGCCACTGAAACTGCTAGGTTCTTAGAGCCTCGCAGGGAGGCCTCCATCCCAGTTGGAGCCAGATTTAGCATCTAAAAATGTATTGATATTTATGAGCGCTTTCATCAAATAGAAGCTAAATTTGTTGGTTTCCGAAGTCTTTTGCCAGTTTTCTACAAGCTATTGTCACATAACATAACTTCTACAAGCTATTGTCACATAACATAACTTCGAATTTTGGCCAAGTTTGCTTTTGTGCCAAGCTCCAAGTACTCAATACTGACCGAGAGCATATGAGGAGAACACCTACACAATGGAAACAACAAGAGTTAGTATTAAAATACACACATATAATGCCAGGTCAAAAGGTATTTTGGCATTTCTTATTTGATTTTAGGCAATTTTTTGTAAACATGAACAAAAATAAAGTTTTTAGGCTTTTAAGACAAAAGTTAGTTTTGGGTTTTGTTTACAAAAATATTGGCTTTAGAGCCATTCTCTAATTAAGCTCATCGAGCTGCAGGTCAAAGTCTACAAACAACACGCAGGCAGCAAATCAATTGCTAAGTCCATACTAAAACACAAACTACACAAATCCCAGCGCTAACGCCAAGCCCATGAGGCCTTACCTCACTTAACTCATCGAACTAGTTATGAAGGCATTGGTATATACAAAGGCCAATGTTTTTTTTAATTCTTAATGCATGTGGGTTCTGCGTTGTTAAGCAAATAAAAAAAAGAACAAATGCAGACAACTACCAAGTGCCAAGATTTCAGCTGCATGAGATCGCCCAAGGCGCCACAGGGGTTTTTGAAGTGTCGATGATTGCTATCAATAGATAGAATGCTCCAAGGATCAATGGCGCCATCAACAAACTGATTAAGAGAAGTCAAAATACCACGCATCTGTTCAAGCAGAAAATGGTAGCTGAAAAAATAGTTCATCATTGTATTCAGCATTTGTTAGGCCAGGATTTAAAGACCCCTCCAGCTAAAGAAAATGTGGAGACTCTTTGTCAGTTTTTCAACATTGTCGGAAAACAGCTTGAAGAAAACCCCAAGTCTTGTCCTATCATAGATTCTTATTTTGCCTCAATGAAGCAGCTAACTAATAATCAAATCTTGGCATCTCGAATGAGATTCATGGTTCGTGATGTTCTTGATTTGTGTGCTAATAAATGGATTCCTAGACGTGAAGAGATAAAAGCTAAAACTATAAATGAGATCCATTCAGAAGCTGAACAGAAGTTGGGTTTAAGGCCTAGATCAACAAACATGCGCAATGGTCGTGGTGCATCTAATGCTATGGGTACGGGTGTTGGAAACAGTTTTGGTATTGGAATGCCTGGAATGCCTATGATTCGGAAGATGCTTGGATGCCTTCAATTGACAGTGATGGTTTGGAAGGCCTACCTGGTCGAATAGTAAACAAAAACGAAAATCTAATGCCATCTCCTTCTCTACTTCCAAGTCAAGCCGTTCCCAAGCACCTGTTTTAAAGTCTTCAGTTGATAATGAAAAGCTTTTGCCCCATGGCACTAGTGGTTTTATTTCTGGTAAATCTTAAACCTCTTCATAACCTTCATTGCCAGGACATCTCTTCTTATGAGAGAGTGAATGACTATCTGCCTTCTGGAGCATACCAGTAATCATGATCCATATTTGGTTTTTATGGTTGATGTTGAAGCATACTCCTATGATTATGAGATCATCAAGAAAGCAATGACATTGGAGGATGCCAGGGTTGTTTTAATAGACAGATACAGGGTATTTACTTTCCAAGAAGCAACTCCAAAGGCATTGAGCACTTGTCTATAGCATTGGAAATATGACATTTTGATATCAAACCTTAGTTTTGCAAAATGAAGTATGAGGAAGCCTAAATGATAAAAATTGAGGTTCTCGGGCCTACACAGGTTATCATATGAATTATCAGGTCTAAAGTAATCATCTCCAGTTTTTTCTTAAAACTGTCTCCTATAGTCAGTTTGTAGCGCAAAATAGGTTTTCTCAGTGCATTGCGCTACAAACTAGTCAATTTCCTGTGTATGATGGATTTGGTCAAAGGTGACCTGATTTTCAGTAGTCGAAGATCTTTTGGCGTTCCATTTGTTGGAGGTCGATGATGGAGGACTTCTACACCCATCAGGAAGCTCATGTGGAGTTGTTGAAGACCTAGTATTAGGATATGGTTTGACTCCATGAAAATAGGATCTAGATCCTAGGTTTTTGTAATTGATTTGAATAAAGATATTTTGTAGGTATTTGATCCATGCAGGGAGGATCTGATAACCATATTGTAAACACTATTTAATCCCATAGAGGCAACAATGAAAAGGAGGGGGGAGCAGTCTTCATGACTATGATTCAACTTTGTGAATTGTAAGCAAGTTGTGTATTGAGATTTTTGTTGAGTATATATCTGAATGCGAAATTTCCTCTCTGATTTTTTTATCAGACTTCCTTTTCTTTTCATTCCTTTATGTATATGTGGATGGATGGTAAAATTAATAGTGTCTATAATTCATTTGATGACTGAGAGATGCCATTCTTTCGTTCCATTAGTGGATTTAGATCCCACATATAATTCATTGTTGTAATTGACCATTTGTATATGCTTTTAGTGTCTTGAGTGTGTCGATACAGTAGTATTCTCCTTTCCATATCAATTTTAATTCATCTGATCTATTCAGAGAGGACTTTGTTTGTCATAATGTACTCATCATAGTCTTGTCTAAGTGAGGCTTAATAGTTTATAGATTGATCCACCATGCAGATTCTTTCATCCAACCAAATAGTTTAAGTTACCAAGATCGTTCCCTTTACAGTCAGGGAAAGATTATTGGAGTGATAACAGTATTATAAATATCATGTCATATATTATATGATATATATATATATATATA